>CAEFZX010027198.1:0-10507 GCA_903066825.1 Alfaro cultratus
AGCGGGGCGGAGCCAGCCGGGCCGCAGCGGGGCGGAGCCAGCCGGGCCGCAGCGGGGCGGAGCCAGCCGGGCCGCAGCGGGGCGGAGCCAGCCGGGCCGCAGGTTTACATCAGAGTTCATGTGTTTGTCGTGTTTGAGCCACAGAACGACGGCCGTCTCAGATATTTTCCCTCCTGGCTGAATTTATTTCTGTACATTTAGGATTCAGAGTGATGAAAGTGTAAAAAGACGTGATGTAACTCCTCAGGTTCGCTCTGCTTAGTCTGTTTGCTCATTTGGGACAAACTTATTGACTCGACAGCATGGATTTTTCATCCTTCGGGCCCTCAAGGTCGATGTGTTTTGCTTGAAAAGCGGCGCTCTGCTGCTTGTGTCTTTGTTTAATATAAATCCGGTGTTGTGCAGAGTCATCGACTGTCAGCCTCAGTTTGTCCTGCAGCCTGCAGAGACAGAAACAAGAAGACAAACCGAGGCGACTTTCTGACACTTTGGGTCCTCAGTCAGCAGAATCTGTCTGTTTCTTCCTCTGCGTTTCTCCTCAGGGTGAACGTTTCCTCCAAGCTTCACTTAATCCCACATATTCTCCACTCATCTCCTGGTTGTTTCTGCAGAAATCCACTGATTCACCCAGGAAAATACTGTAAAAGCTGTCGAGCAGGAGATGTTCGGAGTAATTCGTCCCTCAGTTGAATTCAGTCCAAAGTTGTGCAGCAATATTGCATAACTCTGCAGATTAATGGAGCGCGGCTGAAAGAAGCAGAGGAATGAAATAAACAGAGTTGGTGTCGCTCTCAGCTGCTCGGCTCATGTTCCAGATTAAAGAGCAACGATTCCCTCACAGAGAGCAGAACAATATTAATATTTGCTCATATAATACATTTTGTTTCCTCTGCTGCTGTGTGCAGATCCAACGGTTCCACCCAGCATCGCTAAGACGGAAATGTTTGCTTTGATTTTCTGATTGTTTATATATGAAAACCAACATTTCTTACAGCTGAGGCAATATGTTGATCATGATTTGATAATCTATATATTCCATGTTAGTGCTGTACAGCTACAATAACATAAAACAAAAGTTAAATGACAAAGTTATAAAATGTCTGAGTGCCAAAAAATCAAAGTATAGAAATGAGATTTTAAAATGTCTGCAGCTGATGTGAAGAGGAAGTTTGTTCCAGATTAACAAACGACGACTACAAAGACCTGATCTGCTCTGAGCCGTAATCTGGACCTGGGATCAGATAATCTGGACCTGGGATCAGATAATCTGGACCTGGGATCAGATAATCTGGACCTGGGATCAGATAATCTGGACCTGGGATCAGATAATCTGGACCTGGGATCAGATAATCTGGACCTGGGATCAGATAATCTGGACCTGGGATCAGAAAGTGTTCTTTCACTCAGAGTTGAAAGAACAGAATTAGACTGAATAGATCTGGATTTTATATTATTCAGAACATTGTCACCGATCTAGAATTATTTTCAATATCTGCACCGATACAGATATTGATGTGGGATCAGTGCGTCTCCAGTACGAAGGTGTTTTGTAGAAGCTGTAGCCATAGCGACGGACTGACACCTGGATGAGGACGATTATAACAAACCAGCTACGTTCTCACTGCAGGCGAATGCGACCTTCCACACCTGGAAGGTCGATGTCACTTCCAGGTCTGGATCAGATCGGACTGGAGTCAAAGTGTCGCCTCTGTTCAGCTGGAGAAAGTTTTGGCAGCTCCACAGGTTGATTTATTCTCAGCATTTGTTCAGTGACCTGGTGACATCATCGTAATGTGTCATCTGGGTAGTCATGGTAACTGATCTGATTTCTTGTCATAACCTGAACATGCAGATATGAAACAGGAGGGATCCCAGGACTGAGCCTTGGAGAACTTAGGATATTTTTGTGCTCTTTTCTGTCTGTATGGATTATTATCATTGTCTATTTGCTACTTACAGTAATCAGATGAAATTTAATTTTTAATGCATCATTTATGACTGCAGATATTGATGATTTCTCCATTAAACCTCTGTGTAATGGAGTCATGTGAGCTGCATGATGTTAGTGGCTGTTAGTGTAGCATTGTGGGTGTGTGTGGGGGCGTGTGGGTGTGTGTGCGTGTGTGTGTGTGTGTGTGTGTGCGATCTGAGAGCTCCTTCCTGTTAAAAGCTATCGATCCAGCCGTCCCTCCCGTCCGTCTCTCTCCTCGTCTTCCTCCGTGTCTCTCGCCCCTGGGGGGGTCGTTGCCGTTGGAGACAGAAGGATGGAGGCATCGTATGACCCGGCGGGATGGGGGGGATCATTGGAGACGTGTTGGTCGGGGTCGGGTTACGCAGGATAAAACCCAGATTGGAGAGCAGAGGTGCATGATGGGAAGTGACGGGAGGACGCTGCTGCTGATGGGAGTAATTTAACACTTCAGCTCGATTGAGGATGAGGAGCTGGAGCCGTCCTTCAGCCCGACTCTTCGCCTCGCAGCTCCATTACGGGACGTGTTTAATATCTGGGTCCTTATCTTTAATCTCCAGTTTAACCTTTGACCCTCAGCTCTCCTCCCCTCCTGCAGAAGCTGCAGTTTATCTTTCACTGGTTGTTTTGTCGAAGTGTTTTACTCACGGTTCAGGTTTATTAACATAAAAATGTCGTCATGTGATCAGCAGAAGAAAAACTGATCAAATTTTCTGCTTCCTCAAGAATTTCAAGCTTTTCTTTCACAAGTCAACCAGAACAAAAATGGCATTAAAATCTCTGGAAATAGATAATAGAAATATTTATTAATGATATATGATATATATCATCACCATATCGATATTGATTGGCATTAGTCATTTTTAAACACATCGGTATCAGTTTGAGTGAAACTGGATCCATATGAACAGTCCAGGCTTATTTCCATCTTGTTGTTTCTGGTTTGGTCATGTGACTGAGTGATGCAGCAAAGGATTATGGGATGTTTAACTGCAGAGGAGAAGTAAAAATTACTCAAAAATCGGAAATTATATTTAATGTAATAAGAAAAATAAAAAGCAGAAGTCTCAAAAATACTTTAAGAAACGTAACAAACATAATATTTTATCAAAAGCCATCATCAAAATCATTAAGTTTAATCATAATCAAATATATCGATCAATATTTTGGTTATTATGAACCAAAAGCAGCTCTGACCAGCTGGGTTTTTATTTGGGATTTAAAGGAACTCAGTGTTTCGGTTGTTTTTCACTTTTCTGGCAGTTTGTTCCAGATTTGTGCTGCTTCTCTGTGTTTGGTTCTGGTTCTGGATGCAGAGTAGAACCAGAACCAGAACCAAGTCTGGTTCTTTAATCCGTTCAGTGATTTCTAAACTACCAGCAGTAGTTTACAGTCTGTCAGTGAAGGACTTTAGGGGCTGTGCTCTCAGAACCAGAACCGCTACATCAAACAGAACCAGAACCGCTACACCGACCTGAGCAGAACCAGAACCGCTACATCAAACAGAACCAGAACCGCTTCACCGACCTGAGCAGAACCAGAACCGCTACACCAAACAGAACTAGAACCGCTACACCGACCTGAGCAGAACCAGAACCGCTACATCAAACAGAACAAGAACTGCTACACCGACCTGAACAGAACCGCTACACCGACCTGAGCAGAACCAGAACCGCTACACCAAACAGAACTAGAACCGCTACACCAAACAGAACCAGAACCGCTACACCGACCTGAACAGAACCGCTACACCAAACAGAACTAGAACNGCTACACCGACCTGAACAGAACCGCTACACCAACCTGAGCAGAACCAGAACCAGAACCGCTACACCGACCTGAACAGAACCAGAACGGTTCCACTGAGCTCTGGACTCAATGTGGAGAGTTAAACTCATCATTTCTGTTTTTATTTGCTGATCTTCGTCTCCATCCTCCAGGAGTTGAATCTGATTCCCTCTCAGGTTCTTTGGAGTGTTTCCTGCTCTGCAGATTATATAATAACTGCAGTTTCATGTGGTTGTTTCTGATAAGTGTGGAGCGGTGGAGTGGCTCCTGACTGAAGCGGTGAAGCTCTGATTGAACGCTGACCTTCCTCAGATGTTCTGCTTTCCTCGGATCCTGATTCCCGGTCAGAGCCGCAGCCCGACTGAAGGACCTGCTTAAGGGCTCATTTAGCTGGATCTCTGCACCCAGCTATTACCCTGTCATCCACACCTCGCTGCAGTCTGACTGATAAGCTGTGAAATGTCACTTTGTCTCCCTGTGTGTGTGCTCACTCGGCTGCAGCGCTGCTGTTTGTGATTTTTAAATTTTAATCCGTGCCGCGGGGGACGGTGAGCCCAAATCCTCCTTCCCATCGCTCAGCAGAGCAGGAGATAAAACGGAAACGTGAGTGGAGACGAGTTCTCCAGCATCCAGCAGCTGATGCTTACCTGCAGGTCCTGGAGGTCCTGGAGGTTCTGGAAGTCCTGGAGGTTCTGGAGGTTCTGGAGGTCCTGGAAGTCCTGGAGGTTCTGGAAGTCCTGGAGGTCCTGGAGGTTCTGGAAGTCCTG
This sequence comes from Alfaro cultratus, assembly GCA_903066825.1. Taxonomy (NCBI): domain Eukaryota; kingdom Metazoa; phylum Chordata; class Actinopteri; order Cyprinodontiformes; family Poeciliidae; genus Alfaro; species Alfaro cultratus. The sequence continues at coordinate 4,525 of CAEFZX010027198.1, forward strand.
GAGGTTCTGGAGGTCCTGGAGGCTCTGGAGGTCCTGGAAGTCCTGGAGGTTCTGGAAGTCCTGGAGGTTCTGGAAGTCCTGGAGGCTCTGGAGGTCCTCTAGGTTCTGGAGGTTCTGGATGTCCTGGAGGTTCTGGAGGTCCTGTAGGTTCTGGAGGTCCTGGAAGTCCTGGAGGTCCTGTAGGTTCTGGAGGTTCTGGAAGTCCTGGAGCATCTGGAAGTCCTGGAGGTTCTGGAGGTCCTGGAGGTTCTGGAAGTCCTGGAGGTTCTGGAGGTCCTGTAGGTTCTGGAGGTTCTGGAAGTCCTGGAGGTTCTGGAGGTTCTGGAAGTCCTGGAGGTTCTGGAAGTCCTGGAGGTTCTGGAGGTCCTGGAAGTCCTGGAGGTTCTGGAGGTTCTGGAAGTCCTGGAGGTTCTGGAAGTCCTGGAGGTTCTGGAGGTCCTGTAGGTTCTGGAGGTCCTGGAAGTCCTGGAGGTTCTGGAAGTCCTGGAGGTTCTGGAGGTCCTGGAAGTCCTGGAAGTCCTGTAGGTTCTGGAGGTCCTGTAGGTTCTGGAAGTCCTGGAGGTTCTGGAAGTCCTGGAGGTTCTGGAAGTCCTGGAGGTTCTGGAGGTTCTGGAGGTCCTCTAGGTTCTGGAGGTCCTGGAAGTCCTGGAGGTCCTGGAAGTCCTGTAGGTTCTGGAAGTCCTATAGGTTCTGGAGGTCCTGTAGGTTCTGGAGGTTCTGGAAGTCCTGTAGGTTCTGGAAGTCCTGGAGGTTCTGGAGGTCCTGTAGGTTCTGGAGGTCCTGTAGGTTCTGGAGGTTCTGGAAGTCCTGGAGCTCAGAGTCTGAACCAGGCTAACAAACAAATCAGTGATGTTTGAAAAAAAAACAAAAAACGATTAGCTTCATGTCACTTTCACTGTTATTTCAGCGAAACAGATCAATTAATTTCAAACGTGTTGGTTGATGCATCTGCCTCTCTACTAAAGTTGCTATTAGAACTTTAGTACGATACCATCTAGTGGTCGGAGTGTGAACTGCACGTTGACAGCAATGGGCTGACAGCATCAAATTTAGCTGATAAACTCCACAAATAATCTTAATCCCTCATTAGGTTATGCAATAAAATATATATTTTGGCTTTCTAATGTCTTCTAGATATAACATATTAAAATAACATGTGACCAAAATTCTGAAAGCAGTTTCTAACTTGGGGTTTGAAGCTTTTCAGCGACACTCGGCAGCATAAAAGAGTAATAGGATTAAGAATATAAAATGAAGATATTATTCTAGAAATAGTAAATTATATGCGTGTATTTTGATTATGTAAATTTGAATTGAAATAATTTAATTATGAGAAACAATCTATAAATGTTGATGAATAATTTTTTTTCACAATTAATATCTTTTTTTAATCATGAAACAGATGTTAGAAGCATCTGATGCATTTCAGAAAGAAAGAGGATTTTTCAGTATTTATGTTTTTATATTGGAAACACTGCAGGATGAACACCAATTATGATTAAATTCAGGCATTGATTAGTTAATAAAACTGTATCTTCACTTTGTAGAGTTTTCATCATAAAAAACCAGGATTTACTGGAACAGTTCCTGCTTAATGGGAGGAGATTAAAGTTTCCTTAAAGTTTCTTCTGCCAGATAAATGGGAGAAGATCAAACCTGCTGAACTTATTCTGACACCTGAGCTCCATGTTGGAGAAAATTCCTGCACAGCGTGGAGAAAACGAAGCTTCAGAAAGAAGCCTGGAGCTTTATTTTATTCCACAAGGGAAAAGAAAAAGGATTTGATCTGAGATCAAAACGAGATGAGCGTGTGAAAAGAGTCGCTGCCATGTTTGTGGACTAAATTCAGGCCGTCATGTGCTGCCAGAAATAGAAAAGAAGAACCAGAGGCGGGTCGAGCTGGAGCAGAAACATTCCCAGCATGGCAGAAAAAATCTCCAAATGAGGAAGAGATGAAATCTAAATCTGTTTGACGTTCCTGCTTCTCTTTAAAGATACAAACTGTTTCCAGTGGAGATGTTGAGATGAAATGACGATGAGTGGCCTGGATTTATTTACTGGGATCTTCTCAGAGGAGAAGACTGAAGTAGCGCTGAGCCATTTTAGCATATTTTTGATTTTTGAAAATTTAATTTCTGGAAAATCGGGATTTTTCTTTCTTCTTTTCCTTTTTAACCAATGTTCAGTGTATCAGCACACCAAGGGCGGCCATCTTGTTTGACAAGCATTTTTTTTTATAGCTTTTATTATTTGGACTTTGAATTCAGGTTAACTCTATGACAGAATATTACAGTTAGGCAACAAATTTTAAATTTTTTAATTATTACAAAAAATTTATAATATTACCACTATACAATTCTGATATTAGGAGACTAAAGTAGTAATTTTATGATAACTACATATATTTAATCTTTTTAACACATCAGCCTCAAACTAACAGTAATGGGAGACGATTGAGTCTATTTTGAAAAAAGAATCGCAGCAACTGAGCTGCTCAATTTGGATCCCTATAACTCTGAAGACGACTTTTCCTCATAATTTTAATTCTGGTTAAATTGAATCATTATTCTGCTAATATTATGACTATATTCTCTTAATTAAATGAAAACTCTCAAAGCCTAACCCTGATACTCTCCTCACTGCAGGGATGATTGAAATTATTTTACTCATTTGTCATTTCCTATTTAGAAAAGAAAGTGAAGAAGAAAAAAACAACAATTAAAATCATAAATCAAATCTGGTATGAAACAATTAAATTAGATTTTTAAGCCGTGTCGCCCAGCTGCAGGCTGAAAGGCAAATATCCAACTGCTGTCCATCACCAGTTTGCATCCAGGTTCTCGTTCTTTCAGATCCACATCTTCTGGATTCGGTCCAGAGTCCAGAACCATCTGATTCATTTGGTCTCGGTGTGTTCGCTGCCGTTTGTCTCCATCCTATCAGAAATCTTCTCTCCCTTTAGTCTCTGAGCTCCTGCAGCTCTTCTCCGCTTCGCTCCAACAGTCTCCGGTGGTTTCAGGAAAGTTTTTCCTCCTGCTGGTTTTAACAAAGCTGATGAGATTCATGGAGTCATTAAAGACCAGAGCGGCTCAGCAGGAAGCGGCCGCCATTAATCACAGTCGCTAACTTCTTCCACTGTATTCAGAGCCGCGGCGTCGGGAAGGAGATTAGGAATTAGATTTAATGTTGATGAAACGACACTCCTCGCTGCGTTATGATTTTATGATGTGAACTCGCAGCTGCTGTCTCTGCTGTAACTAATCCTTTAACTGAGGAGAGAAAACATTTAAGGAACAGTTTGATCTGATCCTGCTTGATGAACGAGAAGAAAAGGATGAGTTATCGTTCTGAGAAGATCCGATCTGCTGGATCCCAGAACGACGTCGATGAATGATCCGTTATGAGCCTGACAGACACCACTGGATAATTGGGGACGTTGTTGTGACAGCGGGATAACGAACTGCTGTCTGCATGTCGGATCCAGACGCCAACTCAATCAGCCGCATTAAAAACTTAATTCACCTGCCATAGAAACTCTAGCATTTATGTAGAAAATATGATTCCTCTTAGAGAGGCAATACATAGCATTAATTTATGATTATTGAAATAACACTGAATGCAACATCAATGCAAAGAGCTGCAGTAAACCTGGCTAATCATCACTCAGATTTGGTAAAGTTTGATTTAAATGCAACAGAAAGTACTGGCGGGAGGCGTTCAGATGTTCTGGTGACCAGATATCTGATAAACCGAACAGACTTTTATATTATCTTTCATCCACATATAAACTCTGTTTAATAAAACTAAAAATGATTGATAATAAAAACTCCAGCCAAAGTGAATATTTGAAAATTCTCCTTTGCATTTGTGTGGAAACATGACATGTTAGACAGTCTGCAAAAAATAATGCTCAGCTGATGTCACATATGTGACCATAGTTTGGTCATGCAGCGGAGGAAAGATGGCGGCTATCAGAGAGCTGCTGATTTCTACATTGGTTCATAAGCTTTGTCTGTTTTTATAATCATTCGTCCTCATGCTGGTTTTACAGGGATCAACAATTAGTTATAACAAGACTTTATTTTAGAAATATTTATTTTAAATGTCCATTCCAAACGGTTGTTTAGTTTTTATAAATGTTAATGAAATATTGTCACATGGTAGTCGCCATGTTGTTTACGCTGCAATGCATTCTGGGTGCTAGAGCGAGGAGGAGCAAACAGGAAGAGAAGCTGCTGCTGCTTTCAGCTTCATGAATGAAACAATGAATGACACCGACCTCCGGTCGGACTGCGTGGTCCAGTAAGTGGTTCTGTAGCTCTGTGTTCGGTCCGGTAACCGCTGTTTAGAGTCCGGTGTCCGTCCCTGGTAGCTAATGCTACCGGCGGCAGTAGCATTAGCTCCGTTAGCCTCTAAAAGAGCCTCCAGCGCTTCCTGCTAATGTTTCTTCCGGTGTCTGTCACTCAATATCCGGTTTAGGCGCTTTGTGGATAAAAGCTGTGGCCACATAATTTGGTTTAAACTCGTTAAGGTAAAAAGCACCCTAGAAAGTCCAATCAGCAATTTTCTACAAGTAACTTGGAATCACGTTCCAGACAAAAGTCAGTAGGGGGCGCTACAGCTGATGTCTCTGACGTCATCTGGACAGATTCAGTAACTTTATTTTCCTACTACTCTCCTGTTCTGCAGTCGAACCCAAAACTCTGCAGATGAATTTAAACTCAAAGACCTGTATTTTCAATGTGTTTTAGAGAAAAAGCTTTGGTTAATGGCTGCTTTTTTTCTTTAGTTTTGTTTTACTTTTGCTTCAACCTGTTCTATGAATTCCTCAGATTGTAGTCGGCTGTTTGTCTCAGTGAGAATAAAAATAGTTGGTGCTAAAGATAAAAAAAACCCAAGTGATAAATTTAAAATAGTCTGAACGGTAGTTCTGGACGTCACTGCATGATGAACGGAGGAAACGTTCATTAAAACATGAATCACTGATTTCTTCAGAGGCCATAATGATCCTCCATCAGAACCGGTCAGCTTCATCTGGACCTTCATCCCGTCTGTTTCTGTTTCTACATTTATGTAGCAAAGAATCAGGCTTTAATCAAAATAGGTTGATTCATTATTCATATATTTATCTTTCTTCTAATCTTTCCTCAGCTTCTGAATATATTCATGTTTTTATTATCTTGACCTAAAAGCTTCTGCTTCTTATGGAATATCTGATAATCCTGAATTGTTTGGGATTTTTCAGAGGCCTAAATATGTCTGAACTTCCTCTTTTAATTATTGGAGTTATCCCACTTTTTTCTCCTCCCTGAAAAGTTACTTTTAAGTTACTTTAGTCTTATTTGAAGTACTAAGACATCAGCAATAGAAACTGGATACTTGGTAAGACTCGATGTGTTTTTGCAGAGATGTATTTCTGTGTTTGGTTCCTGGTTTGCAGAGTGTCAGATTCACATTGTTGTTGTTTCAGAATAAAAGTCTCTGCTGGTTGTTGTAACAGATTAACAGCCAGCGACTGTATATGTGTGTGTGTGCGTGTGTGTATGTGTGTGTAAGTGGGTCAGGGTCGTGACTCTGTGTGTTTCTGATCAGAGACAGACAGGACGCCTTGTGTTCCCCTCAGACCTCATTATAGCTCTAACACACACATTGACATCTGGAAAAGGTCAGAGGACGTGTGTGTGTGCACGTATGTGTGTGTGTGTGTGTGTGTGTGTGCACGCTCCCACCTCTCAGCCTTTTTACTGGCTACAACAACACGAACCGACCCACCAAACCCTCTGAGGAACGCAGCAGGCGATCCGGAGATTCCAGCTGTCTCTACTGGGTCCACCTCTGTGTCTCTGTCTGTCTGTCTGTCTGTCTCTCTGTCTGTCTCTCTGTCTGTCTCTCTGTCTGTCTGTCTGTCTGTCTGTCTGTCTGTCTGTCTGTCTGTCTCTCTGTCTGTCTGTCTGTCTGTCTGTCTGTCTGTCTGTCTGTCTGT
>CAEFZX010027199.1:0-51326 GCA_903066825.1 Alfaro cultratus
TGCTAATAACCCCAGTTGGCCCTCTCTCAGCAGTTCCAGGAAGATACCCAATTGGCCCCCTCTTGGTGTCGATAGCTGTTTTTCGAAATCCTGGGAATCCTACCTTATCAGGAACTTTGCTAAAACTTAACCAAAACTTATCAGAAACTCTCTGGAACTTGAAGGGAAAGTAACAGTTGAGAACAATATGTTCCAGAAAAGTTCTGGAATTGTACTTAGTTCTTGGAAAGTTCCACCAAAATTCTTTGCAGGCTCCTGAAAAGGCCCTGGTAAACCTGGTCTAGTTCCAGGAAAGTTCCAGGACAGCAGGAGGTGTTTGTAGGCGGAGCGGCTTCCACTCCACAATCCAAGATGGTGGAGGTCCACTGTGACGTTTCCACACTCTCAGACGATGTGAAAGTTCTCTAAGCTGCGTTTCCCTTGCAGAGTGAAATGCCTGATTGCTTCCTGTCCCCTCAGGTTCTGAAGACCCGGTTGGCCCTGAGGAAGACGGGTCAGTACTCTGGGATCCTGGACTGCGCCAAGCAGATCCTGCAGAGGGAAGGCGTGGCGGCGTTCTACAAGGGCTACGTCCCCAACATGCTGGGCATCATCCCGTACGCCGGCATCGACCTGGCCGTCTACGAGGTGAGTGGACCGGTACCGCGGGCCGGGACACCGCAGCGGTTCTGCTGTCTGACCCGTTTCCTCTCTTCAGACCCTGAAGAACTCCTGGCTACAGCGCTTCGCCACGGACAGCGCCGACCCGGGAGTCTTTGTGCTGCTGGCCTGTGGCACCACCTCCAGCACCTGCGGGCAGCTGGCCAGTTACCCGCTGGCGCTGGTCCGGACCCGGATGCAGGCGCAAGGTCTGACCGATCAGAACCGCTCATGTTATTTAGAACTCCAACCTGTTTCTGAGCTGCTGCTCCTATCAGAACCAAACCGGTCCTGATTGGACCATCAGAACCAGCAGTCACAAGAAGTGACTCTGGTTTGAGTTGATCTCTCTAGAGGTCGTCGACACAGGGGTCAAGGTCATTTAGAGGTCAAGAGATTTCTGATCATCTATTGATTTCAGAGCTGACTTAGTGATAAATGTCAACTTTAATATTAGACATGTTGGTTTTCCTTACCTTAGACCCAACAACAAACAGCACTGAGACCAACCGGACCAGAACCAGAACCAGAACTGGACCCGAGCCAGAGGCAGATCTGCAGCTTTAAGTCCTGACTGACTATCTAGAAAATGTAGATTTGTTCCAATTAGAAACAGAAAATAATTTAATTAAACATCAAATAATTTAATAGAAGTGATAGAAAATAATTTATCATAGCTTCATAAAGGAAAGATGTTCTGGTTCTGGACTGGTTGGGTCCAATGTGTTGTTCTACAATATTTTTAATCCCAGAAACGAGATGTTTCCTTTGCTGAGCCGACCCGGTTCATCGACCCGGTTGACTGACCCGAGTCGCTTCATATCTCTGGTTCTGACGGAGCAAATTAGAACGAAAGTAAAAAACAGGAAAAAGCCTCTGTGATGCGTTCGCTGCCCCTCTGTGATGTGTTCGCTGCCCCTCTGTGATGCGTTCGCTGCCCCTCTGTGATGCGTTCGCTGCCCCTCTGTGATGCGTTCGCTGCCCCTCTGTGATGCGTTCGCTGCCTCTCTGTGATGCGTTCGCTGCCCCTCTGTGATGCGTTCGCTGCCCCTCTGTGATGCGTTCACTGCTCCTGTCTCTCAGCCTCTCTGTGATGCGTTCGCTGCCCCTCTGTGATGCGTTCGCTGCCCCTCTGTCTCCCCAGCCTCGCTGCCGGCCGGCCCCCAGCTCTCCATGTCGGCTCTGTTCCGGCTCATCGTCCGTACTGAGGGCCCGCTCGGCCTCTATCGGGGCCTCGCCCCGAACTTCATGAAGGTCGTCCCGTCCGTCAGCATCAGCTACGTCGTCTACGAACACCTCAAGAGGTCGCTGGGGGTCCAGTCCAGGTGAACCGGACCCGACCGGAACAGAGTGCTGCGTCCACACCGGAACTCTCGTCCTCCGACCCAGAACCGGTTCTGATCTCTGAACGCGGAGACCCGACTCTGATCGGACCGGAACGGCCCGGTGACCCGGCTCCGGGTCCGACCCGCTGATCTTCATCATCCATCTGGTTCGGGATTATTATGGACCGGTTCTGGTTCTGGTGGACCATCTCAGCTCCTCCGGGACTGAGGTTCTGGATCAGAACCAGAACCGCCTGGTACCGTCTGACCGGGACGGATTGCCTCCAGAATTTGACCCAGATCGGAACCAGAGGGTCTGGTCAGCAGAACCTCAGCAGCACCACGAGGACACCGGGACTCGTCACCATGGCAACATGCATGGGAAAACTCAGAACCTTTCTTAATCATAGAAACTAGAAACACTCCTCAACTCACAGAACTGATCCCCTACCGGACCAGCCGGATCCTAACGGACCGGATCTGAACAGACCGAACCCTTCTGCTGGTTTCTTTTATTTATTTCAGTATTTATTGGTTTCGCTGATCATGATGAAACTGATTGTTTGGATCGAACCAGAAGGTTCTGCTAAAACCTGAAACTCTGAATGTTTTCATTCTCTGACCCATCAGAACCATCAGAATAAAGGCTGAATGTTTCACTCTGTGTGTTGTAGATCTATATCTGATAATCAATATTCAGCTTGTTCAAATAGTATTTTAGTTTCTGCTGAAGGCTGGTTCTGGTTCCTGGAGAAGATCCGGGTTTTGGTTCGGATTCGGATGGATTTCATCCTGGTTCCGATTGCTTCCGCTTTAAAGAAAACATGAATAGATGGTTTCTCTGTGACGTCATGAGGACAAACAGCCTCCATCAGCGGAACCGGCTCTCTGCGGTTTCCGGTTCTGGAATCATGTCTGCCTTCAGTCACGAGCTGCTCAGCCGCCAGGCGTCACTTCCTGACCAGAACCAGAACCGCTCCAGACATGCCGTCCCTGCAGCAGATCCGAACCGCTCTGGAGGGTTCGGGCCAGGCCCACGTCCTGCGGTTCTGGCCGGAGCTCGGTTCGGAGCAGCAGGAGGAGTTCCTGCGGGAGCTGACCCAGTTGGACCTGCCGCGGCTGGAGCAGCACTGCCGCGCGGCCGCAGAGGCAGCAGCCGCCGCGTCCTGCGCTCCGGACCGGGACCTGGAGCCGAACCTGGAGCCGGTTCCCCCGGAGAGCATGGGCAGCGTGAGGAGCGACCCGGACCGTCTGGCCGGATGGGAGCGTGAAGGTACCAGAACCACAGCCCAGGTTACATCCGCTGGGATTTTAACTCCGTGTTTTCTCGCGATAGTTCAGAAAATCTCTGCAGACTGTTTAGTTATGGGTTCGAGGAGTGAGTGCGCATGCGCCCTAATGATTAATTACTAAGGTAATAACTCCTCCAGCTTTGGACCAAGTTTCATCTCAGAACCAGTAAAAACACAAACTGCATCATCCAATCACGTTTTAGAAAGTAGTGACGTCAGCATGTAGTGTTGCATCCTGTACGCTAGAGGGAGCACTTCAGATTGAAAACGGCGCCTGGAGGAATTCCAGGAATATTCAGGTAGAAGGAAAGATGGCTGATCGGAGGGTTGCTGGTTCAATTCCCAGCCTGTTCAGCTGCCAGTTTTACATATTTACAAGGTTCAGAATAAGAAAGTTTGTTTTCTGTTAGTTTGATCAGAAATATTCTGGAAACCAAACCGTTGGGCTTAAAAAGTTCTGAGGCGTCATCAGTCTCAGACAGATACAAATATTAAACATATGAACATAAGAAAAGGTTAAAAAGTTGGAAAAAATTCCAACCAGAATTACAGCTAAAAATGTCGAGATAATGAATATAAATGATGAAACTGTCCTTTCTGATCAGGATTCCTGCAGATCTCCAGGAGTCGCGTCGCGGTTCTGCTCCTGGCTGGAGGTCAGGGGACGCGGCTCGGGGTCCGCTACCCCAAAGGGATGTTTGACGTCGGGCTGCCGAGCGGGAAGACGCTGTACCAGATCCAAGCCGAGCGGATCCTGAAGATCCAGCAGCTGGCAGAGAGCCGACTGGGGTCCAAATGCACGGTTCCCTGGTGAGAGCAGAACCGACGGGAAGCTTTGGGCCAACAGGGGAGGAGAACTTTACCCTCCACTGGAGGAGGAACCATCTGAGCACAACAACCTGCTACAGACGGAAAAATGAATAAATATACACCTAAAAACTTAGAGATTATCTAAGAAATTTTCTAAAATAAAATAAAAAAGCCAATGAGATTTCTGAGCTCCAAAAGAAAAACTCTGAAATTTTACTTTGAAATCTTCTGAGCTCATAAAGTCAAAGATTCAAAAGTTGCACATTTTAGGCCTTGGAGCTCAGATTAAATTTAAAATAATTTCCAGAAACTCCAACAACCTGGTGGCAGATTTATTCTGGTATATAAGATCATCACCGATTGGCCGGCTGCCCTCATGCGTTCTTTCGAGCATTTTGATTGGCTGAGGATCCAGAACTGTCTCTGACACTAACCCCACCCTGATGTGGTTGTTTTGGAGTTGGTCGGTTTTGATTAAACTGTCTTGTCTTCCTCACCTGTCCAGGTACATCATGACCAGTGAGTTCACCCTGAAGCCCACCCAGACCTTCTTCCAGGAGAACGCTCACTTCGGCCTGCAGCCCTCCAACATTGTCATGTTCGAGCAGCGCATGATCCCAGCCGTGACCTTTGACGGGAAGGTCATCCTGGAGGCCAAAGGGAAGATCGCCATGGCGCCAGGTGGGTTTGGTCAGGAAACGCAGCAGATCCATGATGACCCTTGGTGACCTCTGTGACGGTGGTCTGCTCCCTGTGACAGACGGTAACGGCGGTCTGTACCAGGCGCTGGAGGACAACGGCGTCCTGGAGGACATGGAGCGCAGAGGAGTGGAGTTCGTCCACGTCTACTGCGTGGACAACATCCTGGTCAAGATGGCCGACCCGCTGTTCGTTGGCTTCTGTGTGGCGAAAGGAGCCGACTGTGGCGCCAAGGTTCGGATGTTTTCTTTGGTTCACTGAGAACGAAGCTCCGAAGGTTCAGGTCACATCCACAACACCGATTATCAGAACAAATTTATAACTATCAGTTGATCAAATTTTAATCAATTAGAAACCTGAAATTGATTGGATCCTGAAACTGATTGGATCCCGTCTTCCAGTGGAAAAAAAAATCTTCAGGGTCAAAGTTTGTTCCTGCAATTTATCAGTTTCATTTCCAAGTTTCCTTTTGGATGAATTCACCTGGAAAGTTCTGATAAATGTAACAAATCTAAGCCAGAGGAGGATTCAGCTGTTGAGTTGACGTCTGACCTGCAGCTGCCTCCTCATGTAGCAATAAAACTTTAGGTCAGATAAATCAGACCCTGACATCCTGTCCAGATCTCAGCTGAAAGCAAATTTCACTGATTTCGGTGCAGAGCTCATTTTTAGCGTTTTGCTAACTTGCAGGTTGACGTGCAATGACAGATTTGACCCTGTTGGGGGCGATGTAACATTCAGTTCAGTTTATTTATGCAGCTCAGACTCACAACAACAGTCTGAAAGCAGAAATCGTTTCATCAGCCCGCCATGAGAACCAACATGGCTGAATTTAGCTCAATAGCATCAGCTTGTTAGCTGCTGCTCCGTGTTGCTCCACCAGGTGGTGGAGAAGGCCCACCCAGCCGAGCCGGTGGGCGTGGTTTGCAGGGTGGGCGGAGTCCCTCAGGTGGTTGAGTACAGCGAGATCCGACCCGAAACGGCCCGGCTCCGAGGATCAGCCGGAGAACTGGTCTACAGCGCCGGAAACATCTGCAACCACTTCTTCACCAGGAGTTTCCTGCAAGACGTGGTCGAGTGAGAAACCGGCGGGACGGATTACTGTCACATTAACCTGGAATGTCTGCTGACCTCTGCTGACCTCTGCAGGACGTTTAAGGACCAGCTGAAGCCTCACGTGGCTCTGAAGAAAGTCCCGTTCGTGGACTCCAGTGGGAATCAGGTGAAACCGACCGAACCCAACGGGATCAAGATGGAGAAGTTTGTTTTTGACGTGTTTCCGTTCTCCAGGTAAGGATAATCCGGCGTGTTTCCAGACTGCTGGTAATCTGGATTACCCAGCTAGTTTCTATGCAGGAGCTTCGTGGTGCTGGAGGTCCAGAGGGAGGACGAGTTCTCCCCTCTGAAGAACGCAGACGGAGTGCCGTCCGACACTCCCACCACGGCCAGGAACGCCCTGCTGGCCCAGCACTGCCGCTGGGCAGCGGCCGCTGGCGCCGCCCTGCTGGATGAACAGGGGAACAGCACCCAGATGCTGCCCAGGTCAGAGGTCACTGTCCCTACGCTCACACGAACGTTCAGTTTGTGTTTTTAGTAGATATTGAATTCCTGCTGTCTACAGTTCATCAGCAGAGAATCATCCGGCGCTGAAATGTGAGATTTCTCCTCTGGTGTCGTATTTTGGAGAGGTGAGGAGCAGAACCATGTCGGGTTCTGGTTCTGAACCTGTTTCTGGTTATTAATAACTAATAATCAGAACTCCTGATGCTCCCAGGGCCTGGAGCTGCTGAAGGGAAAAACCATCAGAACGCCGTTCATCCTGGATGGAGCAGCAGCTGCAGAACTGCAGGCCTGATCGGATCAGAACCACAGAGAACCAGTCAACCAATCACGAATCAACTGAAAACTTTATATAAACCGTTTTTATACCAACAAATAAAAGATGATTCAGACTGTTTAATTTTATCATACTGACTCAGAAACCCAAACGCTGAGTTTGTCACAGCACTGTGAAGCACGGTGGTGCAGGTATGATGGTGTGGGGATGTTTCTAATATTCTGAAGCATTTAGCTTGAGGAAGTCATGTTGCTGCAATGAGCCGAACACACCAGGATGGGGCAGCACCTCGGTTCCAAAGAAGATAATTAATGATCAAATTAAACAGAAAAACAACAAACGCTGTTAAAATCTGATTTAGAAAATGCATTAACGAATTAGTAAATCAATTAAAAACAAAATTTCTGTAAAAGATATAATGGTGTAAATCGTAAAAAAGCATAAAACTAAAATAATTTGAAAATAAAAATGGCAAACTAACAATAAACATCAGCACATTTAAACAAAATTTGTAAAACATAACTATTTTATAGTAAAATAAAAAAACTGAAATAGTATAAAAAGGGAAAGATGTAAAAGAAACTAAAATAAAGTGAGCTAAACGGTCAGAAGCCCTGAGCAAGATGGCGGCTGCGGCTGTTGTTCTCTCAGGCTCCTGCTCTGTCACGTGTCTGCTGTCGACCAATCAGAGCTGTGTGCGTTCAGGACAACAACACCCGCTGAGCGCCGGAATGCTAGCGGACCGCTGGCCCGAAAACACGGATTCAGACGCGGGTTTCGACTGTTTTCTGTTTCTGTTCGCGGTTAGTTCCTGTAACCTGACCCGGTCCAGTAGAACTGTTCTGGGGTTCTGGCTGAGTCCAGCCTGGGTCATTCCAGTCTCTGACATTCCCGGCTCCTGAAGGTTAGCATGGAGGTTCTGGAATGTTAGGACGATGTTCAAGAATGTGTTCGGTTCGGGATTCCTGGTGAGGACGGCCCATGTGGTTCTGACCTGGATCATCACGCTCATCCTCTTTCTGTATGACACAGGTGAGTCCGTCCGAGGGGGCTCCAGGTTTTCCAGGATTTCCAGGTCAGGACTTTTATTGTGTTTCCCCGGCAGAGCTGAGGAAGCAGGAGGAGACGGGCCAGCTGCTGCAGCCGGTTCTGTTCGTCCTGCTGGTTCTGGTGTCGGTTCTGCTGTACTTCGCGGTGTCGCTCATGGATCCGGGATTCATCCTGACTGAGGACAGCGACCTGCAGGTGAGCCGGAAATGGTCTGGGTCGGAACCACGCAGGTCTGGGAGCCTTTCTGCTCCAGAACCTGGAGATTAAACCCACAAATCAGATCAGTGCAACTTTAATCTCAGATTATTTCTGGTAAATTAGTGTCTCCAGAGTTTGGGAAGGTTCTGGATTGAACTGATCCAACAGAACCAGATCTTCGAACCAGCGGTTCTGTTACAGCAAACCAGAGCTGGACGATCCAGACTGAGAAATTTATCACAATGTTGTGGAAATATTTTGATAACATTTATTAACTGGCTGCATTCATATCACCACAAACACAAAGAGTTTTCCTGACAAACATTCCTAATTTATAAAGTGGATCTAATTATATTTTTAATTTTCTGATATTTATTGATGGAGAAAACAGCAAAAATAAAACCTGAAAATACTGTAAGTTTAGTTTTTTAATTTAACCTCATTAATTTAAATTTGTTGAGACAACAATAAATTTATATTTATGATTATAATAAATAATAATTTATAGTGTCTGTTAATAAACTCTGAGGAGTTTAAACTGCAGATCATAAAGACTTCCTCTCTACCAGAGTCCCCTCTGGTTCTGTCTGCCTGTTGGAGTGCGGTGGTGGCCGTGTCATGATGTGGGCTCTGTGTGTTCCAGTTCACTCTGGGAGTAACGGAGGAGCAGCAGGATATGATCCCGCCCAGCACCAAGCCGCTGCGTCAGCGCCGCTGCGGCCACTGCCTGCTGCAGGTACCAATCCATGCAGGAGGTTTATTCATTTACATCGACGCTCAGGAAATAAATAAAGATCCAGACCAGACAGAACCTTTGCGTTTCCAAACAGAATCTAAAGGCAGAAATATGATTTATATTCAGGAATATTAAATCAGTCGAATCCAGATTCAGAATCGGTTCTCTGTTCAGTTTATTATTCAAACTGGTTGAAAGTTTCTACCTAAGGAAACAGCAGATCAGTGACCAGCAGGGGGCGACAGTGGAGAGGAAAAGCTCCCTTTAACAGGAAGAAAGCTCCGGCAGAACCAGAACCAGAACCTGCCTCAGTACAAGCAGCCATCTGCATTCATTCAATGACTAAATTTCAGTGTCAGTATTGCTATTAACATCTATTTAAAATGATAAAAAAATCAGCAAAACAGCTGAAAAACCAACTCATATTATGGACTAACTGAGAAAAACATTTATTTAAATGAAAAAACTTCAGGAACTTTGTTTTACAGATTCACTTAAAGAAGAAACTTAAACATATTTTAGATGTTTATCAAGTTATGATGGTCCAAAGAATGAAAACATGGAGGAGGATGATGATGGTGGTGATGATGATGATGATGACGGTAATAATGATGAAGAAGAAGATGATGATGATAATAATGATAATGATGATAATAATGATGATGATGACGATGATAATAATGATGAAGATGATGATGATGACGGTGGTGGTCTCTGTGTGTCCGGAGCAGCAGCCAATGAGGTCGAAGCATTGCCAGACGTGTCAGCACTGTGTGCGGCGCTACGACCATCACTGCCCCTGGATCGAGAACTGCGTCGGCGAGCGGAACCACCGCTGGTTCGTCCTCTACTTGGCCCTGCAGCTGCTGGTGCTGCTGTGGGGGCTCCACGTCGCCTGGTGAGTACAGGCCCCCCCACCCCGCCCCGAGTCAGAGGTCGGGGAGCGCGGGCGCTGACGGCCGTGTGTCTCCTCAGGACGGGCCTGGGCCACGCCCCCTCCTGGTCGCCGTGGCTGCGCTCCAACGGTGTGCTGCTGGCGGTCTGCGGGCTGCTGGCGCCGCTGGCGCTGGTGGTGCTGCTGCTGCTCGGGTCGCACCTCTACCTGGTGTCCATGAACGCCACCACCTGGGAGTTCATGTCGCGCCACCGCATCTCCTACCTGAAACACTGCGGCGCCGACCAGAACCCGTTCGACCGCGGCGCCGCCCGCAACCTGTGGGGGTTCTTCTGCCAGTGGGGCAGCGTGGTGTGGGAGCAGGCGTACTTCAGGGAGGGCAGCGACCCGGTTTAGGTTCTGACCCGCTCACGGTGTCAGATCACCAGCGCCGGTTTAACTGGGTCACAGCTTGGTGGTTATGTTCTGCAAGCCCATCGGTCCGGACCGACCCGGATCACGTCCTGGGAAATCAGGACTAAAGTTGTTTAAGTAGAACAAACTGACTGCAGAAGTTCTGATCTTCATGGTTCCTCTGACCAGAACTTCTGCTTTGACCTTTCACCTTCACCCATCATGGGCTGTAGAAGAGCTCAGGTTCTGATGGTTCTGTTTACATTTCAGACATGGATCGGGTTCTGAATCCGTCTCTAAAGAACTCACTTTTAGGGCCCCAGTCCCTCCCTCTGGTCCTCGGGTTGCTGCTGTTCCTCTCCTTGGACCGCCATCTTGAGTCCTGGTTGCCGTGGTTCCCAACCCACATGGACTCCTAGAAGGTTAAAGTTCAGAACCGTGGCCCTTGGTCGGGGCCCATCCAGCGCTGTGGAGCCGTCCTGAAGGTTGCTGCTCCGTGGTTGGTTTTGGGCTCAACTGGTTCTGGGGACCAGTTCTGGTGGTTCTGGTACCAGTGGACAAGATTAGACCCATAAACACAGAAACAGGAAGTGAGCCGGAGCTCAAACCTGTGACTTCCTGTCAGAACTGGACTCAGTCTGAGGGTTTAACTGAATATTCTGGGAACGTCAAAGTTTGTATCCGGGTCGTTTTTTTATCTTGATCCCGACAGGAAGCTGACTGACGGACTTCCTGTTTCACCTGCCGGTTCAGACCGGGTTCCTGCTGCATGTCTGGTGTTTCTGGGTCCCACAGGTTCTACCGGGTCCAGTTTTTTACCTTTTATTCCCAGAACTGTTCCTACATTCCTGGTTGTTGTCCAGATGTTTTCAACATGTTTAGTTTTCCAGGCTGAAGAAAACTGAGGGGTTAAAGGATCAATATGGAGCAATAAAGCTGGAAGGTTTCTGATGTTGGAGAGAAAGGAGCTGCGCTTTATACCCAATAAATCAAAATGTTGTTTTTCTGACTTATTGATACTGTGGTTGTGTTTATTTTTTTACCTCTGAACATAAATAAAGACGTTACTGAGAAGAAAGTCCAGCTTTTATTCATCAATTCTCACGTCAAACAGGCTGGTTGGGTTAATAAATCATCTTCATCACATCCACATTTCAGCAGAATAATTTAAAACAACCATAGAAAGAAACATTCAGTGTTTTTGACCGTCAGGATATTTACAGCTCAGACTGGGAGCAAAGTGCTGCGTTCAACGTGTAAAAAAAGCAACCCTTTAAAACAGCTGGTGGGCGGAGTTAATGACTAGTGGGTGGGGCCACGTTCCTGGTGGGCGGGGCCAGGCCGTCAGCTGATCAGGGAGAAGTCGAAGTCGTTGAAGACTTGCTGCTGCTCGGCGCTGATGGCGGTCGGCGTCCGCGGCAGCGTCAGGACCGGCTTCAGACGCGTGAACTCCTCGTCGAAGTTGCTGACGTCCAGCGGAGCCGAGATGGTCGGCAGGAAGGGCGGCTTCAGCCGCTTGGCCAGCAGGGCGTCCCAGTCCATGCCCTGGGGAGAACGGGATTAAAACCTTAAACCCAAACAGAACCGAGCCGCCAGCATCAAAACTTCACAGCAGGTTGTCACGCTGTGAGACCGCTCTGGGTTCTGCAGAACCGACCTGGAAGAACTTGTGTCGTTTGATCTCGGCGGCGTCGTCCTTCCCTGATCCGAGTCTCTGGTCCGGGTTTTTCTGCAGCAGCTGGAACAGAGAGATCACCAATAAAACCCAGTGGACCCGCCGGGTCCAGAGGCTGGAGCAGAACCGACCTGCTGCATGAGCGACTTGGACTGAGGCGACAGGAAGCGAGGGTAGCGCACTTCCTCATTGACGATGCTGTCGAACACTTCCTCCTCATCGTCACCTGGGAACGGCGACTGGAACAGAACAGAGTTCTCCTCAGAACGGAAACCTGCAGAACCGTCAGCAACGTTCTGCAGAGGGTCACTGACCTCCCCCACCAGCATCTCAAACACCAGAACTCCCAGTTCCCACCAGTCCACGCTGCGGGTGTAGCTGTTCTCCGTCAGAACCTCCGGAGCCAGGAACTCTGGCGTGCCGCAGAAGGTGCTGGTCCGATCGCCGTGGCCCATTCCTGCACACGCACACACACACAGATGAAGGTTACCCTGGTAACCATCATCCCCATGGTAACCAGTGGCAGTTTGAATTTATGGTACAGAAACAAAAACCAGCTGCTGCACATTTCATGTTTCTATATCTGCTGAACCAAAAGGTTCACTTCCTGTTTATTGAATCACCATAGCAACCAGTCACAGAGGGAATCGCCATAGAGATCAGACGGCGCTCCCCGAGTGTCAGCTTCCTGTTAGCTTGATAAAGTGGTCAGAACCACCTGATGCTTAACGGGCTAACAGGAAACAGTCACTTGGATTTTCACAATAAAAGACATAACTGCCATCATTTTATGTTTTTCTGGTGTCAGGTGAATGAGTCCAGGTGGGCTGGACTGTAGCCGCTCTGCCATTGGTTCCAATCCTCTGGACCAATCAAAAGACAGGAAACACTTTGGTTTTTTCTCACCTTCTTTACACAAACCAAAGTCTGCGATCCGGACGTATCCATCGACGTCCATCAGCAGGTTGTCCAGCTTCAGGTCCCTGGAGGACAGACGGGAAACCTGCTGCAGATTCCAGCCAATGAGCAGAGTCTGGGGGCGGGGCCTGAGCCACTCACCTGTAGACGATCTGGTTCTGATGGAGAAACTCCAGACCCAGCAGAACGCATGACGAATAAAACCTGGAAACCAAGAAGAGCGCAGCTGAAACCAGGTGCCGTACTTTGGACCGCTGGGAGCGAGCGGAGGCTCACAGGGATTGTTTCTCGGAGAAGATGGCGGCGTGGATGTGCTTCATCAGGTCGCCGCCCGGAGAGTAGGCCATGACGAAGCAGACGTGCTCGGCCGTCTGGAAGCAGCCGTGCAAGTTGACCAGGAACGGATGGCGGGCCGAGTTGATCACCTCCAAGATCCGCTTCTCGCTGACCAGACTGGACCGGGTCAAACAAACCAGAACCACTGAAACAAACTTTCCTCTGGTTACCTGAAACGGCGCCTCCTACAGGCCGGCATGTGGAATGAAGATCTAACTTCACTCAAACCGACAGATCGCTTCAGACGGAACCAGGAAAAGTTCTGCTGGAGTCCAAACCGGGTCAGGAATTCCACCAGAACTTTCAGAGTTTCTCTGGGAAGTTCTGCTAAACGTACCGAATGATGAGTTCAAGAAAAGTTCTACGTTCCTGTAACCGGGTCAGAACTGGGCCGTGTTTTGTACTGGTACCATGAACAGAACCGTTGGTGGCTCTGGATCTTCCTCACCTGTCCACTTCGTCCCGCGTGATGACCTCACTCTTCTTCAGCGCTTTGATGGCGAACATTTTCCCAGACTTCTTGTACTCGGCCAGCAGAACCTTGGTTCGGGTCAGAGGAGGTTCTGTTAGTCGTTAACCTTGGTCGGGTTTTACGGTACATCCCGGCGTTCTGGTACCTTTCCGAAGTGTCCTCTTCCCAGAACGGAAACAAACTGGAAGTCCTCCATCTGCAGCGCCTCAGACCTGCAGACGAAACACGGTGAAGGAACCGGACCTCTGGACCGGGCTGGCAGAGTTCTGGCTGCAAAACGCTGCCATCCAGAAAACTTTACAGTTTTAGTGTTTAAAGGAATCAGCCAAAACATTATGACCAGCAGATCCATCCGGGTCCTGTGAGGTTCTGGTGGTTTGGTTCCTGATCAGATTAGGTTTATTAATCCAGATTACAGAACATAAACAGCCCAATAAATGACCAGGTTTAATCCTCAAATGCTTCAGTTTTCATTGTTTGATCAGTTTTATATAAAGTACAATGAAACATCGTTAAAAAGAAGAAGATAAAATATGATCATGACTGAATGAAGGAAAAGGTTTTTCTGAACTCACTGCGGCGCCGGCCGGACCGAGACCGACCGTCTGGGTTTCAGGCTGCTCTTCCAGTCAGGAGACTTTTCCAGAAGGAAATCAGAGAGAAACTGGAAGTTAATAAATGTTTGTCTCTGATAATAACTGAAAGGTTCCTCTCAGACCTGAGAGGCGTCTTTTGTCTCCTCCCTGGAGGGAAGTGGAGATCTTCTGATGGACTCTTCAGAGACGGTGGGTCTGGACGGCGTTCGCTCTCTGACAGGAAACGGATTCATCAGCTCTGACCGCGATCCAGAGGATCTCTGACGGATCCGACTCTCACCGTGGCGGAGAGCCGCTGGACGGCGCGGCGCCGGGAGCCGGCAGCGGCGGACTCATGGCTTCCGGGGAGTTGCATGGCGGCAGGAAGCTCATCATCAGACGGCCCCATGTGGCGAAGTTCAGGTTCATCTGAGACGCCCGGAGGAAGTTCCTCCCTGAAGGAAACGGATGATGTCACCAAGCCGCCATGTTTCCTGAACCAAAACATCTTTCAGGATTCTCCCCGACTCGGAACCGGCCTTACTAGAACCGACTCCACTGGGTCCAAGACAAAACGTGACATCAGAAGACTGCTGGTCACTGATTGGCTAGGGGGCGGAGTCACTGGTTATGTCACGACTCCATTACAATAACCTGACAAAAACAGCGACCGACAAAAAAACCCCAAACCCAAACTGAGCAGAACCAACTGGGCCCATCTATCGGGCCCTGCTGGTGCTGCTGGACGGGAATCTGTTGGGTTCTTCAGAAGAATCTGTTCAGGTTTCCCAAAACAACAAAGTTCAGGACATACTTTCAATTAATCCGCTAAAAGCGAAGCTAATTTCTCCGTTTAGCACCTTCTCGTTTTGCTAACTTTAAAAACGCTTGGCGCTCTTAGCTTCCCCCAAATACATTTTCCCAGAAACATTTTAAATCCAGAGTTTACTCTCTGATATAAAGTTTGACCTTTGTGTTGAAGTTTTGATGTTGAGAATTAAAGTTTTCAGACACAAAGGAACCAAAGCGGGGGTCGGTCGCTGGGGGGCCGTGTTGAGGTCTGTAGCCTCACTCTGAACGCTATTTAACAAAAATGTCCTGAAAGCATCAGGAAGTATTAAAGCGATTTTCACCTTTTTCCTTGGGGAAAATCCTCATCTGCCTCTGGAGTTTGGACGGACGCTCGATGACAGGATTGATGAACGTCACCTGGAAATAAAATGGAGCTGATCAAGTTTCAGGACTTAAATGAAAGATTTTCAGTTCCAAAACTCAACACCGACTCATTTTCATACTGTGATAAAAGTCCAACCATCGTCTGCAGCTCTTCATCTCTACAAGGTGGGGGAGTGGGGTCACTCAGGGGTCATTCAGGGGTCACTGGGTGTTAAACTACTTGCTGTAAGTCAACAGTCCAAACCGCTTAAGCTTTTATTCAACGTTAATAAAAGCTGCACATCGTCTGCTGAATTACACAGACGATGTTATTGGATCATGAGTTCTGATCAGCTGGTTCTGCTGTTAAACATGATGAGAGCAAAGAGAACCCGACCCTGGTTCTGTGGAACTGGACCTGTAACTGGGAAGCAGCCAAACCTCGATGAAGACGATTCCCTGAGGCTCCAGCTCCAAACACATGCCGTGTCTGCGGTTGTCCAGGAAGTCCTCCAGGCGCAGGAACTTCACGGCGCTCAGCGCCCGCCAGTCCCTCCAGTACACCGCCACCTCCAGCTCCCTGGACTGGACCAGAACCAGAACCACAATCACTACTGGTTCACAGCAGGGGCCACTTTCTGCTCCGTCTGGAGACTCACAGGTCCATTAGACTGGAAAATTATTCTCTGGTTCAGATCAGAACCACCAGTGTACTGACCGGCTCCAATTCCGGCTCCAGTTCGGATCAGAACCAGAACCACCAGTGTACTGACCGGCTCCAATTCCGGCTCCAGTTCGGATCAGAACCAGAACCACCAGTGTACTGACCGGCTCCAGTTTGGATCAGAACCACCAGTGTATTGACCCGCTCCAGTTCGGATCAAAACCAGAACCACCAGTGTACTGACCCGCTCCAGTTCCGGCTCCAGTTCGGATCAGAACCAGAACCACCAGTGTACTGACCGGCTCCAGTTCCGGCTCCAGTTCAGATCAGAACCAGAACCACCAGTGTACTGACCAGCTCCAGTTCCGGCTCCAGTTTGGATCAGAACCAGAACCACCAGTGTACTGACCCGCTCCAGCTCGGTGCTGAAGTTCTGGCCCCAGGCCTCCTTGCCCTGCGGCCTCCAGTGAGTCCGGCCCATGACCCGGTTGTCGACCTTCAGCACAGCGCTGACCTCCGCTGGAACAGAGACAGGAGGGAGAAACCGGGTCATTTCTGATCCGGATGTTCTGGAGGGTTCTGCTCAGATCCAACGAGCCGCAGCGGTTTGGATCGGACGGGAAACGAAGGAATTATTCAAACCAAAACCTGACAGAAACATCAATCAGGTTTTAGTTTGGATTAAACGGGACTTTCTCCGACATTCCCAACAGAATCAGAACCAAAGTTAGAGAAACATTAATATCAACGTTTCTCCGGACAGCAGATTCCTTACAGGACAGTTCGTCGGACCTCCCCGTCTTCCCGTTGGCACTCCGTCCAGAACCCTTCACCTTCATGGACTTCCCGTCGGCGTAGTTCCCGGAGAAGTGGGCGTGGCTGCGGCCCGGAACGTCCTCCAGCAGGTCCTGGACGCCCATCAGGCAGACCTCCAGCCGGCCTGCAGGGCGACAGCAGCCGCAGTCAGACTCACCGCGTTGGGCCGATTCTTCTGGATCTAATCAAACTGATTTCTAGGTTTCATTGCCGGATGTCTCATGATTTGATCTTATTCAGAAACATTTCAGTCAACAGAGGTTTGACCCAAACACAGAGGAGGTTCAGGATTCAATCTGGGAAAATGACATCTGAGAAACAGGCAGGAGGAGAATCAAGAGGTTAGTGAGTGAGAGCCGAGCGACATCAGGGAGTGAGAGCAGGAAATCATAGTCATGTTGGAGCATCAAACAGGAAGTCATGAGTCCAGTGGATCCTCCAGGATGTTTCTGGGTTATGAAAGTACTGGACCTGTTAGACTGGCCGGTCTGAAGAAGGAGGAAGAGGACGATAATGAGGAAGACGACAGAGCGGCCGACTGTTTCTTCGGCGTTCCGAAGGACGGAGCGATTCCAGACTCCAGAGTCTCCATGATGGCGGCTCGCGTGGGATGATCCTCAGGAAGCTCGGCGAGGCGCCGCTGCAGGGACAGACGCAGGAGGTCCACCTTCTGGGACGACTCCTGGACCCGGGCCTGGGCCTGGACGGACAGAACCCATCAGGAGAACTGATCAGAACCCATCAGACCTGATCAGAACCCATCAGACCTGATCAGAACCCATCAGACCTGATCAGAACCCATCAGACCTGATCAGGACCCATCAGACCTGATCAGAACCCATCAGACCTGATCAGAACTGATCAGAACCCATCAGACCTGATCAGAACCCTTCAGAACTGATCAGAACTGATTGGATCATGGTCAATGATCCCAGCGATCCAAGGACAGATGAAATAACAAATCGAAGGTAAACTGTATTATTTTTGTATATTTGCATTATTTTAAAAAGTGTCGTGAAAACTAAATGAAAATGGACTGAATTTTTATTTAATATAATAATAATCACAGAAAATCTGCATTTTTGACAAAAACTGAAGTTTTTCCTCCTTCCTGCTCAACGACATCATGAAAAACTGCTGACCAATCAAATTCCCTGACAGTCTTGGCTCCGCCCACCGACGAGTAAACAGTGTTAGCCCCGCCCACTAGTTAAAATATTTAACGAAACATTAAATATTTCAGGTATTCCAACACATTACAGTTAAACAACATAATTATAAATTATTTATGGATTTAATGTCTGCATTTCTCAATTTATTTAATGACGTGTTTATTGATTAACACACATTCCACTGCAGTCGGACTTGGAATAGGCCATTAAAGCTGATCACCAAAATGTGTCATAGCTAATTATTAGCAAATGTTGTTGTAGTTCATCTACTTATGATCAGAAAATATGATTAATTTTCTGCCGTGTTTCCAAAAGCAGCACAGAAAGGATAAAGCTCTCCACACCGCAGCAGTTCAGGAAGGGATCCCTGACCCGATCGGGCCGGTACCTCGGTCAGAACCCGCCGCTCCTTCCGGTCCACCAGCTTCGCCACGTTCCTGGCTCCTTCGGCGACGGCCGATTCGATCTTCATGCGGTGCAGCAGCTCAGCGACGCGCAGCTCCACTGGGCCGATGATCTCCTCGTCTGGACCTGGGACAGAGAGACGGCTCAGAGCCGGCCGGACCCGGATCGGGCCCGGTCCAGGACAGAACCGCTCCGTTCGGTTACCGAGGGAACCGGCCTCCTCCTGGGCCTGGCTGACTTTAACGATCTGGATCCTCAGCAGCTCGATCTTGGTCCGGCTGTCCTGGAGCATCTGCTGGGCCGTGCCCAGCATCTTCCGGTCCTGGAACACAAACCGGACCGGGTCATGGTTCCGAACCGCTTGGACCGGGTCACGGTTGAGGAGCTTTATTTTGAAGGAGACAGGAAGTAGGTCTCACCTTGAAGGACCTGCTGCTGTAAGTCTGAATCATGTTCTCGGCGCCCTGCTTCACTTTGGTCTCCATCGTCAGCTGTTTCTTCAGAGTTCTGATGCGGCTGGCCAGCGGTGATGTCACTTCCTCCCACTGACTCGGCTCTGATGATTGGTTCTCTTCCTCCTCTGGGACGGCTGCTTCAAAACACACAAACAGAGTCAACAAACTTATTTAAAATTTGAATCTCCTGGTTGCTATGGTGATTCCCGCCTTACGTGGGACATGGAGAGGAGGCGGAGCCTAAATTCACCAATAAGGATCCAGGAGAAACAATCAGTCGCCGAGTCAGCATAACTTCAAAATTAAAGTCGTGCTACAGGTTGGTGTAGGCTGTTAGCATTAGCTTCTGCTAAATATCAGGTTGGTGTAGCGTGTTAGCATTAGCTTCTGCTAAATATCAGGTTGGTGTAGGCTGTTAGCATTAGCTTCTGCTAAATATCAGGTTGGTGTAGCGTGTTAGCATTAGCTTCTGCTAAATATCAGGTTGGTGTAGCGTGTTAGCATTAGCTTCTGCTAAATATCAGGTTGGTGTAGGTTGTTAGCATTAGCTTCTGCTAAATATCACTTTGGTGTAACGTGTTAGCATTAGCTTCTGCTAAATATCAGGTTGGTGTAGGTTGTTAGCATTAGCTTCTGCTAAATATCAGGTTGGTGTAGCGTGTTAGCATTAGCTTCTGCTAAACATTGTCTGTTAAACTCTAGAGAAATGCTGAAAGTTAAACTGGAAAATGGATCCCACAGTTGAATTATTCTGATTTATTTGGACTGAGCGGCTCCAGAACGTTTGTAGCTGCTGTAGCGTTTTACCTGCGTGGTTGTCTTTCTCCGTTGCCATGGAGATGGCGTTGAGCTCCTGCAGCTGCAGGTGGAGCTGCTCCAGCTTGCGGTTGGACGCCTTCACCTCGCCGTCCACGGCGCCGCCCCGCCGGCTCGGGTACGCCCGCCGCATCCTCTCCGCCGCCTCCTTGATCTTCAGCTCCAGCTGGATCTCCTGCCGGACCTGAGCCCGGGCGTTCTCCAGCCGCTGCTGGAACTGCGGGTCCAGAATGTCCAGCTGCTGCTGCTGCTTCCCATCCTGACAGGAAACACACAGCGGCTGAGGACGGGTCACTTCCTGTTGGACTACAGCTGCTTTACTGTCCAGAATCCACTCAGATCAGAAACCTGATCTAAACAGAACCAAGATCACTGAGAGAGAGACTACAGAAACCGATTTCTCCTCCGATACTTTGACTAGGCCATTAAGAACAGACTGGAAACCCTCTCCTGCAACTTTGCAGATGACCTTAGACCCTAGGAACAGGATGGGACCAAGAGCACATCCCTGGGGATAAAAGCTCAGAGATGAACCACTAAAGACGACGAGTCATTGATCACATCGACTTACTGTTCAGTAAATGTCTCACTGTGTGGATTTCATCAAACCACCTCAAACGTCTTCCTTCCACTAAACTTTCTATCATGATTCTCCTCATGACTTCAGAATCAAAACATTTTGTTGCTCAGCAGATTCAGATCATAGATGGATTAATGTTCAAATATCAAAGTTAATGAAACGAACATCTGTTTGTTTTCTAAATCAAATCAACTTCTGAATAAACAAAACCATCAGATTAAAGATTAAATATGAACAGAAACAAGACAGAAATATTCCAATGGAGGATTTCTGCTGGTGAACCAGTCCGGTTCTGGTTCAGCTGGTTCCGAGCAGCCGGAAGTGGTTCTGCAGTGATTTCTCAGGTGTTTGTGTCAGGAAGACAAACCCAGGTGAGGAGGAGACGAACTGGACTAACAGGTAAATCCGCAGCAGCAGCTCCGTGACTCCATTAGAACCTCGGTGACCCGGACCGGTTCCGATGGGCCCCAGAACCGGTCCGGGTCTGTAGGAACGGAGCCGGACTCACCTGAGGCGTCGGGGCTGACATGGCGGCCAGGTGCGCGGACGGAGGCTCGGACTGATCTACCTGCTCAGGAGAGCTGACGGCCGCGGCTTCTTCCTCAATCAGCGATAGAAACAAATCTGAGCGATCCTTTGAATCCGCGCTGACGTCACGGCGCGCTGATGCGCGGGCACAGATGCACCTGCAGCCAATCAGATCGTAGCACCGGTTCACCTGCACAGGTAAGGCATTCCAACCAGCAGGAGGAGGAACGTCACTTCCGGTCAACAGTTCAAGAGGAACCATCCCTCTGACCAACACCGGGCCGTGACCGGGTCACATGACGTCACAGCAGCGTCACCTGAGCGAAAAATTTAAAGAAACAGAAATCAGTCTCTGGTGTTAAAATAATGACATCACTTCCTGCCGCAGGCCGGATCCTGAAGACTAGCTCAGCTGCTGGTCACTTCCTCCTTCAGGCTGACCAGTAAAGAGGAAATAATTATAATAGTAGTAAGGTCAAAGGTCAGGGAAACAGCAGCTAACAGACCACACACATCCTGGTCACAATCTGCTCAGAGACTTGCTGGGACTAGTTACTGGACTGGTTGAGGAAACCGGGTTGGTTCCAGTCCATGATTCTGATTCTATATCCAGATCAATAACTTCATGGTCAGTAAAACTCAAAGCATCGCTCAGGTTTAAACTGGAAAAGATAAAACGGTCAATTTACCCCACAAGCTACGACAAGTTGAAGTTTTTTTTAAGAAATCAGACATTTCGTTACAGATGGATTCTTATCATTTCCACAGGAAACATTCTGGAATAAAGGCAGACATTTTGTTTTACAGAAGAAATAAAAACATCTGACTATTTTAAAGTCGCACATTCATTAGTGAGTCTGATATCCTTTACAAAATTATAACATAAAAATACTGCACAGTTATTAGAAAATAAATATTATTAGTAGTACTGTTAAAGTTGTTTCTTATGTTTTGTATATTTTTAACATTTTTGTATATTTTTTGTGTGAATCTGATGCTGATTTTCCCCTCTAATAAATACTATTTATATTCTGCCCTACATTCACATACTATGTTCATAATGTTATTTTTCCTTCATGTTATTTCCTGTAGAGTTCATATATTTCTGCTTCATGTCTGAACTCAGTCTGGTCCTGAATCATGTCATGCAGTTCCAGTGGCGTCCACATCCCTCCGGGCCACCGGGGGCAGCAGAGAGCCATAAATGTGTTGACGGAGGCGGGTCGGTTTGTTCCCATCGTGGCGCTGCTGGCGGACTGTTGTTTGTGAGGTGAAGTAAGTTTTGTCGTCAGGAGCAGCGATTTAACCCGCCGGGAGGAACTTCAGGTCTACAGAGAGTCGGAGAAGCGGCAGCATGTCGGCCTCAGCGGCTAAAGTGAGCAGGAAGGAGAATTCAAACCACGACGCAGGGGACGAGACCTCCGGTAATAACGGTTCTCCTCTCAGCGCCATTTTCAGCTGTTTACCGTCATTATGCCGAACTCTCGGCCTCGGGTTCCGCTGATGGACTCGTGTTAACCACATCATGGGAGTTAAAGCGCCTGGTTTTCAGAAACAACCTCATTTCGCTCAACATGTTGAGATATTTAGCGATGCAGCTGCAGCTAACTACCCGCGTTAGCCTCCGTTAGCTTCTACTAGCTTCTGCTAGCCTGTAGCCGTTAGTTTACAATAAAGCAGGCTAGCAGTTGTTCTCAGTTTGGCTCCTAAAAGCTGTTTAAATAACCAGATCGGGCTGATTCACCGAGTTTGGGTCAGTGTGAGCTTTTATTAACGGTGAGGCGGCAGAAGGAGGCGCTGGCTGAGATCTGGGATCCGGAGCTCAGCCCGTTTTTCATTCAAACCAGGCCGCCTTAAACGGCAACAGGAAGGAGGGGGGTGGAGGGGCCGTCTGCGGGGGGAACCCACGATCTGCAGCGTGGAAAACCCCCAGCGAGGAGGGAAGGCCTCCAGGAAAACACGAGCCGGACCTGGGAGCCCTGGGGCGGAAACACTGATGACTGTCCTCCAGAGACATGAACATGTAGAGAAATAATATAGAAAAACAAAGAGGGCGAGATTATAGCATGAAATACTGGACATGTATTAAACATAAGCATAGGAATGTGGAGAGCAGAATCATATTTATATAAATGTGTTTGCGCATTAAAAAATCTATTTACAGTAATTAAAAATAAAACTGTGGACACCAGCTGAGTGTGAAGGATCTGTGTTCACCCTGCGGTCTGTCTGAAGGAGCTCAGCCACTGTTTTTAAATTATACTTCTATTTTATTGTATAGAAGTTTATGTTTTATTTCATTATGTTGAGTATTTTGTGTGTCTTGCTGCTGCCCAATAATTTCCCAATCCTGGATCAATAAAGTTCATATGAAACTGCAGTAAAGCTCAAATACTCTGAAATGAAAACTTTAATTTATGTAGAAAATATTGTTCACATTTAATATTTAACTCATGAAGGGAGTTTAGAAACAGGCTGAGGATGTTATAAGATCTCCTGTCAACATTTCCAAAATGTTTTTTTTTTTATTTTAAACTGTAATTATTTTGATCTTAAAGTAATTTCTCATATTTTACTGGGATATTATTTCCTGAATCTTGGTGCTTTGTGTTCAGAGAAAGAGCAGCAGGAGGCGATCGAACACATCGATGAAGTACAGAACGAAATCGACAGGTGAGTTTGAACCGGACGTGTCGTCATGGAAACCGTTGACTGTTCTGACATGCTGATTGTTTTCCAGATTAAACGAACAGGCCAGTGAAGAAATTTTAAAAGTAGAGCAGAAGTACAACAAATTACGCCAGCCGTTCTTTCAGAAGAGATCAGAGCTCATCGCCAAAATCCCAAACTTCTGGGTCACAACGTTCGTCAACCATCCACAAGGTAAACAGCCGGATCCGGTTCCGGTTCTGGTTCTGGTTCCTCCTGTCAGGAACAAATAAACACTCCTCTCTGCTGCTTGTAGTTTCGGCTCTTCTGGGGGAGGAAGATGAAGAAGCTCTTCATTATCTGTCCAAGGTTGAGGTCACAGAGTTCGAGGACATCAAGTCTGGATACAGAATAGATTTTGTGAGTCTCAGGTTGATTGTGTTAGTTTGTCCTGAAGCTGATGATGATTTCTGATCCACCTGTTCTCCTCTGTGTCCCTGCAGTCCTTCGACGAGAATCCGTACTTCGAGAACAAAGTTCTCTCCAAAGAGTTTAACGTCAACGAGGGCGGAGATCCGGTTTCCAAATCCACTGAGATCAAATGGAAAACTGGAAAGGTGCGTTTGCTCCGGCCTGCCGTAGAAATAAATGTAATAATCCTGACTGACCTGAAACAAAAGACGTTTGGGCAGAAATAGATATCTGTGTATGAGTTTTATGTAAATATGTAGTTTCAACTGTATGTTGTGTTTAAGTGTTTAAATTGAGCAGGAAGGTCATTTAGCTTAACGATTGTTTCAATGTCACTAATGTTTATTACTGCTAATGATTGAAACTTTCTTTTTTTTTCAGTTCATTTGTATCGTTTCATCTCCAAAGTCGGCTGCTGAAAAAGTTTCAAAAACGTACCTTGAAAATTCTTAAAGTGCTTCAAGTTTTATTGTAGGAAAAGTTTACAAACCTGTTCTGGGTTATCTTTAACCCGGAAGGTAACCACCAGGATTGACTGAATCTGCTGCAGTCGGGGCTTTTTGAAGGGCAAACCTGTTGTGGTTGGGATGACAATCATCACTGACATGTAACCTTTGACCTCTGGGTTCTGCAGGACCTGACCAAACGGAGCGGCCAGACGCCGAATAAAGCTGGGAAGAAGCGTCAGCATGAGGAGCCGGAGAGCTTCTTCACCTGGTTCACCGACCACTCAGACGCCGGCGCCGACGAGCTGGGAGAGGTCATCAAGGACGACATCTGGCCCAACCCGCTGCAGTACTACCTGGTAGGTGCAGGGGGCGCCGCTGGGGGCGGCGGCGCTGCCCGGTGGTTCGCTGACTGTCTGGACGCTTCCAGGTCCCTGACATGGAGGATGAGGAGGGTGAGGACGATGAAGAGGAGGATGAGGAAGGCCTGGAGGACATCGACGAGGGCGAGGAAGAGGAAGGCGAAGATGAGGATGGAGAAGGGGAAGATGGAGAGGTGAGAGCTGCAGCTGGTCGTCATGGTTACTGTAAACGATGTTTTCTGAAGGAGGCTGCTGATGGCAAGCACCAGGCCACAGTGGGAACAAACCTCCAGCAGAACCAGGACGCCGTTGCTATGGAGACTGAACTGATCTGTGGTTGGAGCTGAACGTGTTGCTATGGCAACCTGCTTTAACTTTCTGGATTAAAGCAGTCCACTCAGATTATAGATCTGATTCAGTCAGAACCTGAACTGGTTTAAACCTGTTTTCAGAACTGGTTCTGATCCGGTTTAAACCAGAACTTTTGTCCGACTCTGAAGTGATTTCCTCCAGATTTTGTGAAGAATCAAAATGTGTCAAAAGTCACTTTGGTCTGGTTCTGTTCTGACCCGGTTCTGCTGGACCCTAAGCTCGTGTCTCTGTCCTTCTGTCCCTTCAGGACGACGGTGAGGACGACTGAAGCGTCTCGGCGCCGTCCTCCCACTGTGACCCGTCTGTGGGGAGGGGGTGGGGGGATTTGTAAAATATTTTTTTTGTTTCTAATATTTTCCTCCTGTGTGTCGTCGACCCGTCGGCGCCGGCCCGGCGTCAGGCCCGGCCCAGGGGACGGCGCCGGACTGTCCCGTCATCGGTCTCCAGACGCACCAGATGAAAACAACGATAACTTTGTAGCATTCTGCACGTCATTTCCTGTAGATTAAAGACGCGTCCGTTAGTTGGTCCAGATGGCGGTTCTGTTGTGTTTCTGCTAATAAGCCATGGTGCCGTGAGAACGTCTCATCCTAGCATCTTTAGCCACTTTTCTATATATATAAATGTATATTGTATGGGGTGGTGGGGGCTCTCCCATGAAGCAGCACCAGCTCGTTCCTCAGTCTCTACATGTTTCCGCTCAGAAAGCCAGTTCGGTCGGTTCCGGCTCGACCCGCTTCTCCCACAAACACATGAAATCCTTTTTTTGTCTGTTTTAAATAATAAAAAAAAAAAATCTGGAGTCTGGTTCTGAACTCATTTATTAATCTGATTTGATCCTGAAGTAAATCTCAGATTGGAATGAAACTTTGCCGTTCCAGAATCTGCTGGTCCAAAATGCCAAGATGTTCAGTTGCATCAGCTTTTCTAGAGTAACTGGCTTTCTGATGTGACCTGAACGGAACCGGTCCGGTTCAACATGTCCGCCTCACTGGAAGTGACTTTTCTATTAAACCAATATGGCCGAATCAACCTGGGCTGTGGCGCTTTATTCCTCTGATTCTGGTGGAACCCACAATCCAGATCCAGTTCATAAATCATCTGGTTCTGATGGATCTAGCTGGACCCATCCACCGGGTCCAATAGATCCATGGTTCTGTGGGAAGTACTTTAAATCCTTTTCCCTGTGGTTTGTTCCCTGTTTTATTATGATAAAAAGAACCGGGGAACCGGTGTGTACCGGTGTACCGGGGAACCGGCTCAGCTAAAGTAAGAACTCTGGGGGAAAAAAATTGGTTATTTAGCCGGTTATAAGACAAATGTTCATTTATAAGGTCATATTTTCACCATGTTATTCATAACGTGGCATAAATTAAATATGCAACCAGTTAAACTTTTAGCTGTAAAGTATTTAGGGAGCTAAATATTAAGTTAGCAAGATAAATGTTTAGCTTCAAACTATTTGTTAGCCGAATATTTAGAAGTAAAATACTAAACTCAAAACAGTTTGTGAGCAAAATGTTTACCTGGATATATGAATAAATATTTAACTACAAACATTTAGCTGTAATAGTTTGGAAGCTAAATATGTTGGAAAACCGATTATGGAAACCAAATGTGAAGTTTTCTGACTTCATATTAGAAGTTAGAAAACTTCTAATATGAAGCTTCAAACTAGTTATCCATATAAATATATGGAAACTTCATATTTCAGTTCCAAACTAGTTAAGATAAAATAATTGTCAAAGTACTTCAATATTCAGTTAGAAGTAAATACTTTATTTGCTAACAATATTTAGCTTCAAATTAGCAAAATAAGAATCTTCTGAATATTTAGCTAACATTTAATTTGCCAACTAGTTTCAAAACTTAGTGAACCAAATGTTAGTGATGTTAAATATTTAGTTTGAAATCATAAATTAATATACAACAGTGATTCATTTTTCCCTCTTAGGTCTAAATAATCCAGATTATTTAATTACTTTTGGACTGACTTTGTCCTCCGGCCCGGTCCAGGAATCGAACCGCCTCCGGTTTCCCACCAGGAAATGACATCACACTCAGACCCAAACAGCTTCCAGGGTTTAATACAAACACGATTCAGAGAAAATCAGTCAACATTTTCAAGTATAAAACTGGATCGGAACCGAACGGATCCGTGTTTAATCTCCCGGTTTTGATTGGAAATGATTTGGGTCGCGTTTGGACCCGTCGGAACCAGAACCTCTTCTTCCATTAAAACTCTTCAGTGATTCCAGCGTTCATTCATTATTACAGCAGACCGTCCAGAACTTTAACATCATCAGAACCGGCAGAGTCCAACAGCGGCCGGGTCGCCCAACAGGAGACCGAGTCCACCATCTGGCCTCCGGTACCAGGAAAACTGAACAGAACCAGGAACCCTGAGGTCCGGTCAGAACCGGACCTTCAGTCTGCAGCCGCGGCCCCACATGGTGCGTTCGGGCTGGGCGGCGCCGACCGGGCCGGTCGGAGTGGGCCGGGCCACGGCGGAGAACGGCCGGGCGTTGATGGCGAGTCTCGGTGAGTCGTCCTGCAGCGC
Source organism: Alfaro cultratus (assembly GCA_903066825.1). Classification (NCBI taxonomy): domain Eukaryota; kingdom Metazoa; phylum Chordata; class Actinopteri; order Cyprinodontiformes; family Poeciliidae; genus Alfaro; species Alfaro cultratus. Next base: position 27,302 of record CAEFZX010027199.1, read on the forward strand.
CACCAGCTGGCCGTCCTGGACCAGGCCGAACACGTCCAGGAACCGCAGAGACGGGATCGCCTTCCCGAGGTCACTGGGGACAGAACCAGAGCCAGGTCAGAACCAGAACACCATCTGAGCACTAAACTATTCTTCGACGTCCAGAACCTTTGGAAGCTGCTTCTGGTTCCGGTCCAAACTCACCAACCGGGTCAGATCAGAAGCTTTAACTGATTATTCCAGTTAGATCTGAAAAGTGTGGCCTGCCTTTAAATCCATCCCCACCGAGTCAGAACCAGGAAGAGGATGTGGACTTTGACTAGGCCGCAGTGACTCACCACAGCGCCGCCAGGTGGATGTGGTAGCAGCGGCTCAGCGACAGGTGGAGCAGCTTCTTCAGCCGCTTCAGAACCAGGAAGCTGTCGGCCGTCAGCAGCGTGCTGTCGCTGCAACCAGAGAGACCGTCAGAACCAGAACCAGAACCAGAACCGCTGCCGGCCACACGGAGCAGCTGCAGGAAGCCACCCCCACCACTCTCACCTGAGATCCAGCGTCTGCAGGTCCGGACATCGGTCCACCAGAACCTTCACATCTGGAACAGACAGGGGAACTGATTCAGTGGGACAGAAGAACTGTTCACCCAAAATAGAACTGTTCATCAGACTGAGATGATTTGGTGAAGAACTGAATCACAAAGCAGGTAAACAGTCAGCCCAGGTCCAGTTAAACCCTGCAGAGCGTCCAGAGCAGGGGTTCTGGCCCGGGTTTGGCCATGCTCTGGCCCGGTTCAGGCCCGGTTCCGGCTCCTCACCGTCCAGCGCCAGGCTGTCCCGGTAGCCGCTCAGGTTGAGGTGTGTGACGGAGGGGCTCAGGGTCTCCACCAGGTTCTGGACGTGGTTCCTGCTGAAGCTGCACCAGGAGATGTTGAGCTGCTCCAACCTGAGGCGGAACACAGAGCGGATCAGAACCGGGACCGGTCCGGGTCGGCCCGAGCGGAGCCGGTTCTGACCTGCGGCAGGAGTCCAGCATGGCGGCCAGAGCGGCGGCGGAGAAACCGGAGCAGCCGCCCAGGTTGAGGTGCAGCAGGTCCGGGTTCTGGGCCAGGCAGCTGCAGATCGGACCAGACAGAACCATCAGAACCAGTGCTACCCACCCAGCCCGGCCCACGGCCCGGCTCCGGCCCGGTTACCTGAGGACGTCGTCGGACAGCGGCAGCGCCTCCAGGCTGAGGCGGCGCAGCCGGCTGCAGCGGCAGACGACGCTGCGCAGCGCCGAGGGAGAAACCACGGAACCGGATAGGTCCAGATCCACCAGCTGGAGCCGCCTGCAGAACCAGAACCAGAACCAGGAGTCACCAGCCGCACAGCTCCAACCACAGAAACATTCAGCATCCACTGGAACAAATCTGAAAGGTGCGGCCTGCTTTTACATCCAACCCCTTTACTCTGAAACCACTAAATAAACCGGACCGGACCCGGCAGTCCTGTAGAGAAACCAGCTCACAGTGCAGCATGGTGCTGAGCATGGGGTCAAAGGTCACCAGCCTGAACATGGAGCATTATGGGTTAGAATGGCCTAGTCAAAGTCCAGACTTGAACCCAGCTGAGGCAGGGTTTAAAGGCATGCCGCACTTTTCAGATCTTATTATTGAATCTTTGGGTTCATTAAGAACCCAGAACAGAACCACGAACCGGACTTTGCCGGACCACCTTCTGCTAAAGCAGAACCAGGAGGAAGTTCTGGACTCACCCGGGTTCTGAGAGGTCCGGTTCCTCAACAAACGCCCGCGGGCAGCGCAGCCTCTGGACCCCGGTCCTCAGAACCAAACGCAGAGCCGGGCCCGTTTGGGTCAGGCCCTCCAGGTCCACACTGACCCACAGGGACTCGTCCAGCCTGCAGAACCAGAACTTAGACGGGTTCCTTTAACAGACATCCCTTCAGAATTTAACGATGCTGGTTATGGAGCTCCGATCTGTTACAGGGAATACTGGGACTGAAGACACTTTCAAAGTAAAAGCCCACATTTCAACAAACTCAGCTTTAACTCGATTCCAATAATCGATTATTCTGACGATTAATTGGATTAAAAACAAAAATCACTTTCTGCAGATTTTTCATCAAAGCATTAAAATAATTATAAACAATAGAAAAGAAATAAAATATGAAAATAAAATCAATTTAAATAAAACTAAACATTTTATTGCCTCAGAATGTGAAGCTAAAACTGGACCGGAGTTCTGGTAGAATCGATCCGATTACTGCCTGAAGGGTCCAGTTCGTGATTAATCGATTACTTTTCAATAACGGATTGATCATTCCAGCAGAAACTGAAATGATAATAAAAAATGACGGTAAATTGATAATGAAGGTGTAGTGAGTCGTGACCCATCAGAACCGGTTCGGGACTCACGCCAGGCGGCGCCAGCGGCGGCAGACCGCAGAAACCCGCAGCAGGTCCCGCAGCGGCAGGCAGCCGCAGATCCGCAGCAGCAGCTCGTCCGGCAGGTGATCCCAGGAAACACCTGCAGGGAAACAGCTGGAGTCACACCCGGACACACCCTCCGGAACCAGAACCGGGCCGGGTCCCCACCTGAGCCGGACCGCCGCCTCCTCCGGGACCTCCGGGCCAGGACGAACCGGCCCTCCCGGGTCTCCCGGTTCTCCTTCCCCAGGCAGGCCGGCCAGGGCTGCTTGGGCCGCGGGGAGCGCAGCAGCACCAGGTCGGTCGGAGTGGACTCGGAACCGAGGCTCTTCCGCTTGATGCCGAACCGCTTCTGGCAGGAGAGTTCCTGCAGGGGAAGGCTGCAGGCACAGGTCAGAGGTCACAGGTCAGAACATCACACTGGGTCGGTCCAGAACCGCAGCGGCTGTCCGCCATGTTGGAAGCCTCCTGTCAGCGTCACCAGTTCATACTGGTTTAACTGGTTTAATCTGGGGCTAAACGGCTGGAAGGAGACAAAGAGCCGCTGATCAACTGGATCAGGCGGACTGGGAGGAAACGGCGCCATTTAACACGAATAAAGTCAGATTATGGATCAAACCAGATCAGATTATAATAACATATATTGATAGTCAGACAGAGAAATTGACCAACTCACAGATTAGTTAATCTGACCGGTTCATCGGTCCGCGATGTTCCCTCCACAATAAAGTGGCGGAAAAACGTCAGAGAGGTGAAATCAAACCTCCGGTTCCTACCTGACCTCCGACATCCCGCTGTCCTCGATAATCCCGATAATCCCGCCGTTAAATCCCGGATTTCACCCTGAACTTTCTTTCTGCGCTCCAAACTTGGACTCTTTAAACCTGCCGCCACCGCACACGCGCCCTGTTTTCATGACGTGGTGACGCGTCGTCACAGAGTGACGCGGCCTCGCGCTGCGTACCGCCCCCTGGTGGCCAGGAGGAAGGACAGTTATAGATTATTGAACTGCTTCTAATCCAGGTTATTCTGATTGTTCTGCAGCATCGAAAATTTTCTGTTGATCTGAATCTTCTCTGCATTTGGTCACATCAGTCCAAACCGCTGAAGTTCATGTCTGATTAGTTTAATTCATAAAATAAAATATGTTATTGGTCCTAAAGGCAGATGGAGGCATAAATCATTAAAGTAAAATAAAATAATCCATCCGACTCCGGATGGGTGGATGGATGATAAAAATGTGAAACTTTTATTTAAAGTAAAGTTATAGTTGCAGAGTGAATTGTTGCTTTAATAAATGATCTAAACGTGTTTATTCCGTGGCACATTTAATTAATTTTGTCCCTGTTAGGCCTCCGTAGTCCTCCATGTTTTCTGTAACATTTGTCTCAGACCTGAAGCAGCTGCAGTTCCCTGTAGCAGCCAGCAGGTGTCGCTCTGAGCTGTAGCAGAATAACCAGCTGTTTTTCTCTTTGTCTGTTTTTCATGGATCATTATATTCTGGCCACATGTGTAGGAAACTTTAACTAGACCTCACAGAGGCCATAAATGACTTTTTTATTTTTATTCTTTGGGAACAAAACCACCGACAGAAAAATGTGCTAATGGTTTTGTGTTTTAGCATAATTACAGAGCAGATTGTTGCTTTGTGAAGAAGAAAGCAGCTCCAGAGGTTTAATCTGATTCTGAACCCAGACAATATTCACCACAACCATGACGACTCTTAAATATTTAAATCTGTTGCAGCTGGAGGCTGTGGCTTTACATCTTCTGCTCATTATTATTATTCATTTCTGTCATTTTAACCTTTGGAATCTGTTTTTGGTTCCTGATATAAAATAGAAAAACAATTTTTAACTTCCTGTCAATATCAGCAGCACAAAGTGTAAACTGGAATAAATGTAGGTGAAAGCATAAAGTCATTTTTACACATAAATCATAATCCAAACAGTATTTCCTATATATTTACATATTTACTGTATATTTTCTAACACCTCCATGTATCCCAGTCGAGTCTGTAAACAAACTCATTAAAAATAATCATCATAAAACCTTGTTGTGTTTAACTCATTATTTTTATGTTTTCTTAAATTCACAGATTTTATTTCCATCCACATGAATTAACATGATTTCTGTTTTCACCTCATAAGAAATGTCTCCCCGTTTGGATGAAAGTAACCTGAAGCGGTTCTGATTCGGGTACGGAACGGAACGGATCTCATGGCACCGACCTGCAGACCGGGTCGGATCCGGACGGCTTCCTGCAGCTGCTCCTGGTTTACACTGAGCCACCGGGCCGATAAGAACCCGATAAGAACCCGGTCTGATCCAGTCTGACCCGGTTCGACCCGATAAGAACCCGGTCTGACCCAAACTGACCCGGTTCGACCCGATAAGAACCCGATAAGAGCCCAATCCGACCCGATAAGAGCCCGGTCTGACCCAAACTGACCCGGTTCGACTCGATGAGAGCCCAGTCCGACTCGGTCTGACCCGGTTCGACCCGATAAGAACCCAGGGCTCCTGGACGGATCCGGGATGATGAAGAAACGGAAAGCTTTGGGATCGTCTCTGTTTTAACACATCGGAACCATCAGCAGCTGATGGGACCAGCAGGTTCTGACCGACCTGGAGCGGGCCGACACCAGAACCAGAACCTGCAGACTTCAGCTGCATCATCATCACAGAGACACAAGAAAGGAGAAACTTTTTCATTTTTATTTTTAAAAACCTCACAAATATAAAGAGAAGCATGTTGAAACATCACAGAACCTGATCAGAACCTGACCAGGTTCTGATCAGGTTCTGATCAGAACTGATTGATCCTGATGTGTGAAATGATTAATTTTGTAAAGTCAAAACATTTTCATTTTGATGAGATTGTTTGACATTTTCAGCTTTAAATCTATTATTTTGTCTCTTTCAGAAAGTGAAACCAGCGAATCTATAGATCAATAGATCTATTGATGTATAGATCAATAGATCTATTGATCTATAGATCAATAGATCTATAGATATACGTATCCAGAACCTGCTAAAGTTTTCAAACTTTCTCACATCTCATCACATTAGGATTTTCATGTGTTTTAATAAAATTTAATGTGGCAGAAAAACACAAAGTGGAGCAAAACTGAACAAAGGAAAATTATTTTTAATTCTCATAAATACGAGTTTGAATTCTGGCGTTGACTCTGATGCCCTTAAATAAAATCCAATTAGCCTCAAAATACCCTAGTTGTTGAAGTACATGTTTCTCTTTCTTGAATTTAGGTAACTTATCAAATTCAGATGAAAACTAATTACTGGATGTTTTTTGTTAAATTCACTAGAAAATTAAACTGTAAACAAAACAAAGAGGAAAACTTTGCTTTGCATTTTAGAGAGATTTAATTTGTTTGTATATTTCCTGAAAGGTTGTGCTAATCTGCATTGAATTCTGGTCCAAAGTCCAAACAGTATCACTCCAAGGACCACAGATGGCCCCTGGGCCACACATTGGACCCCCTAAGAATGGTTTTTAATTGAAGGATGTTTCCTACCATGTTGGTCGACTGTTAAAACCTCCACCATCTGCTCCACCTCCAGCTGCTGTGGCTCTGAGTCAAACCAACCTGTTCCCCTCCTGGCCTGTGGGGGCGCTGCACCAAGAACCACTGAAGGAAACAACAAAAACCTCTGAAGACACGGAGAGCAACTTTCTCCTTCACCAGATGGAAACAAAATTCACACTAGGCTAGCACGTTAGCTTTGGTTGCATTTACCCAGAATGCCCTGTGCTGTAGTCCACTTCCTGTATGCATTGGAATCGGACCAGAGTTCACTTCAGCAGAACTCAGATCAGATTTCAGCTTTTGGCTGATTAGCATTCACACCTCCCCAACCGAACTGGACTTCCTAGGCAAACAGACTGGAGTTGGGTTGAAGTGACTGAACAGGAACCTGAATAGAACCAGCGATTTTCAGTCCGTTTGCCTAGTCAAAGTCTGGACCGGTTGGTGAAGTGTGAATGCTTGTCGACCTCTGACCTCTGGTCCTCCAAACCCCGGTCTGGGTTCGGTTGAAGTGAACTCTGGTTCGGTTTGAATGTGAACACCAAGCAGACCGGAGACCGCTCCAAAAGCAGGAAGTGGACTATAGCGCAGTGCATTCTGGGTAAATTCAGCCAAAGCTAACGTGCTAGCCTAGTGTGAATTTTGTTTCCATCTGGTGAAGCAGGAAGTTGCTCTCAGTGTCTTCAGAGGTTTTTGTGTGGTTTCTTTCAGTGGTTCTTGGTGCAGCGCCCCCACAGGCCAGGAGGGGAACAGGTTGGTTGGACTCAGAACCACAGCAGCTGGAGGTGGAGCAGATGGTGGAGTTCTGGTTCCAGTAGAACCGGGTCGACCGGACCTTCAGGAGGGAAACATCCTCAGTCTGATTGGTGTTCTTGTTTTGATCAGTTCATGTTTTTCTGTTACAGTTTAAAGCACATAAAGTCACCAGAACTGGTTTAGCACCAGCATGTTTTACTGGTCAGAGGAATCATCAGCGTCCTGCACTGATCAGACACTTTAAATATAAAGACAAATGGCATATAGAAAAATAAAAATGTCTCTTCTTTAGGACTGAAGCGTAACAATAAACTTCCTGTGAAAGACAGAAGAACATCAAGCACAGATCTGAGTGAAGGAGTGAGAACTGATCTAGGTCTGTAGATCTACCATCTGCCATGACTGACCTCTGACCTGAAATAGCACCTTTAATAATCAAACTTAGCAACCATTTGATCGACTGGCTAGCAGTGGATGTGGCTCCTCGCACCAGGACAACTGGACCGGATCAGAACCGGACCCGGCTGCAGCTGGGAGGGACTGGTTCCTGTTTTACCCGAGGTGAGGAGTTTACATCCTAATGAAACGACAATAACTCAGCAGATTACTCTCAGTTTACAAATTAGTTTACGTATTTATGCAGATTCGGAGCAGCCGAAGAAATCCGTCCCGATTCTGCGCGGGTATCCATCCAGCACCTTCAGCGCCACCGGGTCCAACTTCCAGTAGTACAGCCCGCTCAGGAAGTTGGCGTAACCTGAGGGAGAAAGAGGTCCGATGGATGACACCCTTGGAACCAAAGTCTCACCAGAACCGGGCCCAGAGTCTCACCGTAGCTGTCCAGAAAGGCGGCGTCGACGTGTCCAGGAAGTCCCGCCCACTCGTGCGTGCTGTGCGGATGGAGGTCACTGACGCGGTTCTCCTGGACGCTGAAGGACCAGTAAAAGGAAGACTTGAAGAGGTAGACCTTCTCCGAGTCGCCGTCCTCCCACCGCAGAGCCGCCTGGATGTCGGTGACAGGAAGGCCGAGCCGCTGCAGGGAGTCTGGGCCAGAAATCCTCCGCCCTGCGTCAAACACCCAGTAGCTGTCGCCTGCAGCAGAAACACAAACCCTTCAGGTCTGGATCCAACTGGACCAGCAGTTAATTGACCTCAAGAACTTCTTCAGTATGAAACTTTATGCAGAAGGAGAGAAGACTCTGCTAGCAGCTTCATGGAGACGTGAACAGAAGTGTTGGCTTTTCTTCTGCACCTTGGAAGAACCAGATGTTCCCAGACTTGTCTTCATATGCTGCGTCGATGTTGTCAGGAATACCGCTCCAGTGGCGCGAGGACAAGGCTGGGTATCCGCCTTGCAGACGCCTGTCACGGATTCGCCAAACATATCGAGACCTGAAGAAGAAGAGCTCTCCCCTGATCATGGACACGGCATCAAAGCTTGTCCTGCAGGCGTCCGGCTGGGGAAAACAGACACCAGTTACTCTTTGGCCTAAAAAGGTTCAACAGAGCAGCAGGGATAGAAAGTCTTGATCGGGTCCAGAACAGTTTCCTGTTTTGATCACAAGTTCTTCTTGAAGGTCTTTCTATGACCTTTTTATTTTGTTTTTTGGGAGTTAAAGTCTTGATGACTGGATCAGGACCGCAGCTCTGAAGGTCCAAACAGGATCAGGATCTCACCAATTCAGGTACGATCTCGTTGGTCTCGGTTATGTCAGGCGGCGTGTACCGCGGCGGTCCGTATAGATACTGGATCCCCCTCTTATCGTCCTCACTGAGCTTCAGAGGGTAGGAGTCGCTGTAGAAGGGACACATGACTGCATCGGGCTCCAGAGAGTGCTGCAGGCCCAGAACGTGGCCGAACTCATGGGCTGCCACCTGCAGGAGGTCGGTACCTTCACAAAGACGAAGACAATCCAGGGATCAGACCCGCTTCTCACACACAAACATGAACAGTCCCAGACATCTTACCGACGCCGTTGCCGACCGTCCAGTGTTCGTCGTAGTCAAAGTGGACCTCTCCCTCTTTCAGCGTGCGAGGGAAGAAAGCGTGGGCCAGAATTCCTCCAGGACCGTCAAACGGGAGGTCATCGCCATGCCAGTACCTACAAAACAACAGCTGATCTCATCTTCTGACCAACAAAAAATCAGTTCAAGCCATTTCTGTTTCTGCAGTGATTCAGAAAACCATTGGCTGTAGAAATAATGGTCACCATGCAGCAGAAAACTACAAAAATCCCTTTCTGCTGCTCGGCCAGTAAATGTAGCCTCAGATGAGTTCAGAAAAGGTTTTTTTGGTTGTGGTTCTGATTTTACCCAATCGCTAAACTCAGCGTCATGGATCATAACAGCTTCTGTTGAAATTCGACGAGAGAAATCGATCTCGACCGGGACTCAAACCCAAATGCCAGAATCACCTCAGAGCCAGTAAACCTTTGTGGTCTGAAAGGTTTTGTAACTAAATGTGGGAAGTTGCATCAGACTGGCGGAGAGCTGTCTGTAACCTCTCTGAACTCTGCAGGTCGAAGCAAAGATGCTCTGGCAGAGAAACAAAGTTCTGTTACAGCAACGACGAAGACGCATCAGACTGTAAACATCCAGTTAGAGGATTGGTTATATAACTCTGAACGTACTTGAGATTCCCTCAAACACACTGACTGCAGACCACAAAGCCTGGTATGACTTTTAAAAATTGTTCAGGTCTGATTCACTTGTTTCCATTTGTTTTATTAATCTGCAGTCACTAATAATTGCTCCAGAACGTGTTTTCAAACTAAAACTAGAACATCTGCTCTGGGCTCTTGGGTTTCTCACCTGTTGAAGTCAACGATGATGTCCGCTCTCTGGTTGATGACCTCTCTGAACGTCAGAGGAGAGACTGCACCCCAAACCCCAAAGGCCTCCTCCAGGATGCGCCGAACTTTGTCTTCACTCATCTGCCAGGGAAAACGAACAATCCTGCACGACAGACATGTTTTCAAGGACGGTAACCAAACAAATACTGGACCAGAAAAGGACGGACGGCTTCGTGTCCAACACTGTAACAGACCTTCAGATGACCTTCAGAGTCTGGAGGAGTCGGGTTGAGGGTTGTGTTTCTTACCGGTAGGTGAGGTCGGTTTTGTCCCAGCGTCCTCCAAACAGAGCAAATCTTTTGCCGCGCTCCTTTCTGCTCCTCTTCAGGAGCTTGGACCCGTTGAGCGGTGTTACTCTGGGGTAGTCTGGCACTCCACAGCGAGGACGGCTCCAGAACGCTGTCTCATTTCTGGACACCAGAACGGACTTTGATTGGTCCACTTGGGTCAGAGTATCCTGTTTGTGTCGACCCCTCTGCTTTAGGACAACATGGCTGTTGCTGTGAGGCGATTCCTGCAGACAGAGGACAGTTTCTGATCTATTAAAGACTTTATAGATCAGTCTTTAATAGACTGATCTATAAAACATGTTAGGATGTATTAAGGATGATACATGCTAACATTAGCGTACTATAAGCAATGCGCACAGCCAATTATTGAAATATCGTGCAGAAATGTCAACACTCATTGACCATGTGACGTCCTGCTCTGCCAAGACGAACTGAACAAACTGCCATAAAGCTTGTCAACAACCAAACAGCCTGATATCACTTTTATTCAGTTGATTTCAGCGTAAAAATGGTGACAGTACTGAAGGTCGGCTGCTGATTTGATCGTAAACCTTCGATGAGGAAAGAAGACGGACTGTGGCTGACCAGCAGCACTCAGGTTATTGCAGCCAACACGTTTTACAAAATAAGAAGATTAAACTTCATATATCCATAAGTAGGTAAGAACAATCAAATACTGCATCAGTAAACCACCGTCATGTATCCTAGCATGTACACAGAAAACTGGTTAGCATCTGCTAAGTCTCCTGGGTGTAACAGGAAACGCCTTTTATGGCATAAGGAAAGGAGTCATGTGGAGTGAATTCAGGAAAGTCGGCAGTTTGATGAAAGCAACGAAGATGCCAGGAGGGAAAAGGTTTGGGTCGGTTTCTAAGCTAGCTACAAGCTAGTTAGCTCAACTTGAACAAACAGAAGCCTTGGCTATGATGGCAAGAACAACTCGGGGAATAAAACCCAGTTCCATCATGGCGCCTCAACGTGACCAGGTGACGTTTACCTGTGATGTTCCTGTCAGTTAGCACATGCTGTGCAAACCCTGATAAATGACATGTGGCCAAAACCAGCTGCAGTGAGACGTCAGAGCGGCTGAGAGCAGCACATCAAACGCAGTAATAATGGGATGCTAAGTCTGAGGCGGTAATGAGCTGCTGTGATTCTCATCCTCCTTCATCAGTCACTGACATCAGCTGGTCCTGGTTCTGGTTCTGCTGAGCAGGCTGCAGTCAGCAGCTGTCCCTGGTTATGGAACCGCTGAGCCAGCTGGGCGAGTGTCTGGAGGAAGCAGCCAAAGTTCAGCCAGAAAAAGGTCATCCAGTCCTCCTGACATCATGAACAGGGTCAGTATCGAACCCTAACCTACCTGGAGCAGAGAGTCCAGCTAGCTGCTAGCGTAGCTCCCATCAGTTTGATCCTTCAACCACTGAAACTTCATTGTTCTCCAGAGAGAATGATTAACCTCAGCGTCTCCCAGGGTTCGTTTAGGAAAACCTTCCTGGGAGGCGACTTCCTGCTGGGAGGTCTAGTTAAAGTCAGACGAGGGCCGATGCCTTCAGTAACTCTTCACATCAGTAAATCACATGTTTAGTCTCTGATGGTGACACTTCTAGAGTGGAATCTGAGTCCATCAGACGATGTGTTTAAGGGGCATGGGAAATGGAGCCATTTTTAATTGAAGGCCTCGTTTTCCTCTGCACCTCGGTGAATTCTGTGTTTATCACCATCAGATCGTCCCGCCCTCCATTCTTTCTATAAAACATGTTTGTACAGACTTCATTATCTACACATTCATTCCTTCTGTCGCTGTAAAGTTATGATCTATGGACCAGAGCAAGTTCCAACAGCTGAGAACCAAACAGCTGTTCCCTTTGTCCTGTGAAGAAAACCAGTTTAATTTAACCAGTGAAATCCAGTTTAAACCTCTGCCATGGTTTCATCTCCACCCTGGAAAATCTGGAGTTACATTCTGTTGATAAATAAATGTAATTCACCTTTTGAATGAAAACAAAACCTTTTCCAACCACAGCAAAGCTTTCAAAGCTCCAGGACAACATGCAGGATGAATCCTGCAGCTCAGAACCACCGTTCAGCGTTTAAAATGCTGACAGAAAACTGGACTTTAACTGACTCCACTTCCATTCTGATTCCTTTCATGGTTTCCACACAATCACAGTTTAAGTTGTGGGATGTGTTCAGAGTCGTCACCATAGTGTGTAATAATGTCTCAATCTGGAGTTTCTGACCAGAAATATTCACAAACCTTTTAAATTAAATCACTTTTGTGGCCACAATCCTCATAAAGACGTAAATATTGTGTCTACTTTCCCTCAGTGATTCTCAGAGAGCAAAGACTCCAAACCCAAAACCTAACGAAACCATGACAGATCAGCTCTGAACGTTTCTGTAAAAACTGGATCCAAATGTTCGTCTAACTCATCAGATCTCCTCCAGAAACACTGAAGGCTGAAAGTGTTGATGTGGGACCAGCAGAAGGTTCTGAGTCCAGTCAGTTTTCTCCTCATTATTTATTAAACAGTTTGATTGAGGCTTCAGTCAGTCTGTCTGTCTAGTAGTGCTGTGGGCCGCCCTGCCCGCTACAGGAACTCAATGCTTTGCCTACAGAGTAATAAAGTTAATAATAATGATAATAAGACATTAGCTGGTTCAGTGTTGTTGGGCTGAAAGCCTCACTTCCAAACATACTTTCATCCTGAAGGTCAAACATTCAGTCTTTGCCTCATCAGTTTGTCCATTTGACCTTCACAGACGTTTAGCTACAAATAGAAGTTATTATTTGTGAAGCAGGGCGTTCAGGACTCTCTGAGTCCATGTTGGTTTTACACAGGCTTCTCTGTGGACGCCTAAAGGTCAGAAACTTTCACAGGTTTGGTTTTTCCAACAGGAAGATGATCAAACACAACACAATGGTTGTAGAAGGAATAAATCTAACATGAACCTGGAAATCAACCAGTTTCTGCTAAGTAGACTAAATATAACCCAGGATGGATCCAGAATCTGGCTGATGGGGTCAAAGGTCAGATTGGTAAGTGATATTTGACCAAATGAGCCTTTAAAGAATCAATAATTTGAGTAAATCCAGCAGACTTTCTGTCTGGTTTTTTAACGTGTTGCTCGTTCGCCGGTTGGATCAGATTTGATCTGGAAAGTTCTGGTTGGTGTTTCTGGACCAAAGTGAAGTAAAACGGAGCCGCTGGCGGCGAGGAATCCTGCAGAGGCCAGCGAGTCCCGACACGGCGCTGACCAAACTCAGCAGCTTAGACGGAAACTACCTGTAAACAAATGGGCCTGTTGTAGTTTAATCCAGCAGGTGTTTCCAGGCTTTGATGCCACTGGTGGAGCCGTGCAGGTCGGAACATGAGTGGAAACCTGCGGCTCGGCCTCCGCAGCGCTGCAGATGTGTGGAAATCCCCGTTTGAGCTGCAGCATGAGCTCATCAGCACCAAACACGGCCGCAAGCGTGAGCCGGTATTAAGGCGATGCCTAAACTCAGGATGTGTTTTTAAAACTGCTGATTACACTTCACAAAACATGTGTGACTCCATCGGCGACCAGCTGCAGGTAAATGATGCGCAGAGCTGAAAGAATTTGGACAGAGTAAATATTTAACCTCAGAAAGTCCAGATAGCGATTAAGATTCAGATCAGATGAAACCGATTGAAGGTCCTGAAGCTCCATCAGCTCCAAACAGGAGAAACGTTTTTCCTCCGACTCATTTTATCTCAGCTTATCTTAGCGTAGCTTAGCTTAGCTTACTTTATCAAAGTTTTCACTATCTTAGCTTATCTTGTTTTAGCTAAGGTTAGCCTAGCGTATCTAAGCCTGTGTTAGCATATGTTATTGCAGGTGAACCTTAGTTTATCAGTCTTATGTTTTATTTTAGTTTACCTCTCTTAGTTTATAATAATTTATACATTTCATCTTATATTAGCTGAATTGACCTCATGCTAGTTTAACCCACATTATGCCTCGTTTCCACTGAATCAGTCAGCTGGTATGCTAAGTGTTAGCATACCAGCTGACCCTTTGACCTCATCCATCCCACTCATCCTCCTCTGTTTATCCCAGAGTTCATCTCCTTCATCTAAATGAGGAGAAATGATCTCATTTGTCATGTTTTCCTCTGACCAGCATCACTTCTCATGCTGACGTCCTGCGCTGCCATCTGGGTGGATGTTTCCTCATGTTTTCAGTAGGGATTCGTTTTGCTGATGATCCAGAAAATCACCAGAAATAAACATTGTTTGCTGCAGATCATCTCTGCAGCAGGGGAAGTTTTCCTGATCTGATCTAATGCCTTCAAATAAAAACTCCTATTTCTGGATGAAACGGAAAAACTAGAAGCTGAAAATAGAGATTAAATTCTTGGCAATAGTTCAGTAAATATTTCCAACGTCTGGCTGCTAAATGTCTGTGAAGCTGAATGACCTCCAGACGTTCCTGCAGTGAGTCAGAAACATCCAAACTGGACATGGAGGTTTGACCCGACAGCACCGGATCGGGTCAGGAATGAAGACTCACTGCATGTTTGTCTCTGAGTAAGTGTCTGTTTTCCTCCTCTTTGCTGACTCGGCACCAGCAGAATTTACCCCACCAGCGGCACCATGACGGGCCTCCGCCTGCCCAGTCTGACGCAGCGACGCTGCAGACGATCCCTGGCATCCATCAAACATCCTGAGTCCCTCCTCATGATGGGGGTCAGAAAAGTTACAGTGAATGTAATGAGATTTAAAAGGTTTTAATGAGTTGAAGCTGCAGGACCAAAATGACCAGTGAGTTTTTCTCAGTAAACAAACTGTTGAGACCCGTAGAGTTAAAGTAAAGTTAAAATGTTTAGATGTGATTTGGTTCAGAGTCACTGATCTAATCTCTGCTTCAGCTTCACAAAGATCAAGACCCTAAATAAAACAAGTTTTAATGAGAGACTCCACTGAATGAAATTCATCATAAACAGATTTATTGCAGTGGTTCTCAATACAAGTTCTGTGTTATTTAAGTTATAACTTGTTAAGTTGATTTATTTTAAACCTTTTCTGGTTTTTCGATCCTGGTGGCTGAGAATCTGGCAGGTGAAGATCTGGGAGAATCAACTTAACGTTCAAAGCGCCAGGGACTTTATGGAAACATATTCAGATTTCATTTTATGGTTTTAACGGCTCTACGCTGAAGATCGTAATGAAATAAAAGTTAATCTTTTACTGCCAGCCCCTCCGATGTGGGCTAGCGCTAACACTCAGACGCTCCAGTTTCAGTCTCTTCTTATTAATGTAAGAGTTAAAGAGCTAAATATAATTAGATATTAATTACTTTTAACAAAAATACTAAGTCTGTCAAAGTAATGTAGCAGTTTTGATTTAAGGCATAACGAAGCAGTTTATCATGATTCAGTCAAAGTAATGAAATAATAAACTGCAGTCTGATTTTTATTGTTAATGTGTTTCTTCCTATTGAATGGAAATAAAATGTGTTTCATGTCTTTTGCTGTAAGTATTTATTTACTGGAGGGTTTACGTTTGGTTTGTGCTGCAGAGCCACAGCTAACAGCTAGCTAATAGCTAGCTAATAACTAGCTAACAGCTAGCAGCTTGCTAACAGATAGCTAGCAGCTAGCTCCTCTCGTCAGCGGCTCTAACGGAGCCAGTACCGTTCAGCTGCTGTTGCTCCTCCTACACTTTGGACTGAACCATTGTTCTAACTATGGGGGGAATATAAATTAATTCATTCTTCTTTTTTTTTAGATAAATGGCGGATTTATTTCGTTCTTAGTTTCTTTTGCCTTTTCTGATTCTGTCGTAAACATGAAGGAGTTTTATGACTCCTATTATTTACCAAATGACATTTAATGACAGCCTCCCCCAGCGACGGGTCAACCAGCCCTAGCGACGGGTCGACCAGCCCCAGCGACGGGTCGGCCAGCCCCAGCGACGGGTCGACCAGCCCCAGCGACGGGTCGGCCGACGGGTAGGTCTGCCTTCGTAGGCAGACCTACAAAGTACCTCTGTAGGTCTGCCTCCCCCAGCGACGGGTCGGCCAGCCCCAGCGACGGGTCGGCCAGCCCCAGCGACGGGTCGGCCAGCCCCCAGCGACGGGTCGTGCTCCCCCAGCGACGGGTCGGCCAGCCCCAGCGACGGGTCGGCCAGCCCCCAGCGACGGGTCGGCCAGCCCCAGCGACGGGTCGACCTCCGTCCTCCAAGGTGAGTTTGGGTCGTCTTCCTGTGACACATTTCGGGTCCTGAACTTTTCCATCCTGGTCTCTGGGCTACTTGGGAACCAAGTCCAATTGTTTCTTCTGAACAATTTAAAATCACTGAGTGTATTTGAAATGTTCTGGGCCGATCCGGAACCGGCTAGCGGGCTAACATATTGCAGCCATTAGCCTGAGATGAAGACAGATTAGATGAGCTGACAGCTGCAGTTTCACTCATTAACATTCTTTAGTTCTGTGAGAGTGATAGTTATGATCTGCTATTGTTACTTAATCCTCCCACAGGCGATACTTTTCAGTATGATTCATGATGTCATCTCTCCTTTCTATTCATTATCCACCCTGTAAAACCGTAACCACAGACTTAATAACCACACATGAAGAGAAAAACTCTGACTGTTATAAACTGGATGAGATCTGGAAGAGTTGACTTATAAATACTCCATAGTTACCCTGAAGGCACCAGCCTTCAGGGTAACTATGAACACATAGCACATGTACTATGTACACATAGTACCCTGAAAGTACCCTGAAAGTACTCTGTCTCTACGTTAAAGTACCTCTGTATGAACCCTGCAGGCGTAAATACCCAGTTACCCCATTAGTGCCCCAAGGTTAGCATTTTTATACCTCACAGTTTGCTTGTGAGCATTGCAAAGGTACCCAGAAAGTACCCTGTAAGTACCTTGTAAGTATCCCATTGGTACCTCCTTAACCCCCTTTCAGGTCCCTGGAAGTCTTGGAATGCTATTACCCCCAAATATGGGGTCTCTAGGGATGGGGGGTTAAATGCCCCTAAGATTCCTAGTAAAAGTTACGCAGATACCCTACCGGTATCTGCACCATGTGGGCAAACTGTACCCTTCCCATAGGGTACCCTATCAGTACTTACCCAGTAGTTACCCTGATACCCCAGCAGGTTTCTGGATGTATTCAGTGAATCTGCAGGTTTTTATTTCTTCAGGATCTCTGAGATTCTAAGATCATTTTAAACTTTTCTGTCTCTTTCAGAGCAACCTGTTGCTGCCGTTGTTTCCAGACTCTCAGGTAACTCTGACCTTCTCCATCTCCCGTCTGGTTCAGCCTGACTTCCTGTCTGACCCGTTACACACCTGTTGTTCGTTTCTGATTCTGTCCCTGGATCTTTGTTCTGGTCTGATTTATCGCCTGCTGGTTCTGGAGGAATGTTGCTCAGATTGCTCTTCAGGTTGCGGTTCTGCTCAGAGCGGCAGCGTCGTGTGGACTCACCTGCAGGCTGACGGCGGTGCCATCCTGAGTCAGCGGCGCGGCGCAGAGCAGGAGCTGCAGAGAGGAAAGGCAGCAGCAGAACAGGACGACCCGCATCATGCTGGAGCCGGAGCCGAGTCTGGAGCCGCAGGAGCAACGGAGAGGCAGGCAACGCTCCAGCAGCAGCTCCTCCTGCTCACACACCGTTAACCCTTCAGTCCCCACAGCCAGGCACGACGCCAGGAAGCACCAACAGAGCTCCGAGTAACCGATCAGCTCCCATTAAACTCAGTTCATTCATGAATTTATTCTGCTGTTAATAACAGGTTTAATCTGCATTTTGTTCTGATTTGAACCTGGTTTCCATCACAACTCTGAACCAGGAGGAAGCTTCTCCTCTCTAGAAACAAGATGGAGGCGGGACCAGAAGAGCTAATTACTGGTGAGTGGATGCAGCTGGAGAAAAGAGCAGCAGAGAAGGAAGACGGCCTAGTCAAAGTCTGGGCCCCTTGCTGTGCTGTCAAAGAGCAGGGAGTGAAGGTAGCAGATCCTGACTGAGTCTCCAGTCTGCAGGTCAAAGGTCGCTGACTCAGCCTGAGACTGGCTGCAGCGCCACCCAGGAATTAGACCGAGCTGAACCAACCGCCTGACTCCGGTTGTTTTCCAGCAGGAATCCAGATCCAGTCAGACGTTAGCGACATTTAACTGCTGCAGCTCTCTGATGGAACCAGAGCTCCCAGTAAACCCTGACTGGGACAGAAACATCCCAGATCTGCAGCTCAGAGCGGAAAATCAGGATTTATCCGAAATGACAGGAAAACTGAACCGCAGAAACACGGATCAGAAACTTATCTGAAACGGATCAGTTCTGGAACGGATCAGGAACGGATCTGGAACGGATCAATTCTGGAACGGATCAATTCTGGAACGGATCAGGAACTGGAAGGGATTTTATTCCTGAGCAACAATCCAACAGGAGGGAGGAATGTTCTGGTTTAGTTCTCATCCAGACCAAACAGAATTTTCAGGAGCTGAAACATCTGGAGCAGCCACCAGGGGGCAGCACTGACTGGAAGGAGATGGTGAAACCACTCTACCTGAAACACACTAGTTTTATAACTTCTTTTTTCTGATTTCAAATAAATTAACGTTATCACTTAAATCCCCGTTTTTCCATAATTTCTATCCTGATTTTATTCTGCTTTCATTTTTCATAATTGTGAGTGTTTTTCTTTCCCGTACTGATTTTATAAACTTGATTATCATGATTTCATTAAATGGTTATAAGGTCGCTCTAACAGCTTAACAGTCCTCCCCGTCCTGCTAACAGCTGACCAACAGAACCGCATCATGATGAGGCTTCAAACAGGAAGTGGTCTCTGAGCTCAGAGGTCAGAGGTCATCAGTAGGTTAAGACTGGAAGAGTCTCATGAAGGGAGAGAAGTGGACGTCCTTTGGCT
The DNA here is from genome assembly GCA_903066825.1 of Alfaro cultratus. Taxonomy (NCBI): domain Eukaryota; kingdom Metazoa; phylum Chordata; class Actinopteri; order Cyprinodontiformes; family Poeciliidae; genus Alfaro; species Alfaro cultratus. Next base: position 46,059 of record CAEFZX010027199.1, read on the forward strand.
AAGACTCACTGTTGGTTTCCATTTTCTTACACCACTGTCCCCAGTGGGGTCGGGAGGTCCTGGTCCCCATTTCCAGTCTGTCGCAGCTCCTGAAACCTAATGTGCAGGTATTATCTTCTCTACACCACCAGGTGGCGGTCATGCTGTGGTCCTACCAGCTGCGCTCCGCCACAGAAGAAGAAGAATCCGGAGCGGAAGGAGAAGAGGAACTAGTTAGCAGGAAGGCTAATCGCCTTTAGCCGTTTTTATTTTCAGATTTTAAAACTTCATTTTAATTATGGCTCCTTTAGACCTCGACAGATACGTAGAAATAGCGAAACACTGCAAATATTTACCAGAGAACGACTTAAAGGTGAGTTTTGAGTTTATGTCGAGTTTCTGGAAGCTAACGGAGCTAATGGCTAAGTTTAGGAAGGAAGAGTTTGTTTGTTCTGGTGATCTGGGTCAGAGGACGGAATGTTCTGGTGATCTGGGTCAGAACCGATCAACCATCTGCTTCATTCTTGTAACAACAGGTCAGCTGGAAATAAAAAGAACCAAAGGGCGGACAGCAGAGAGAGGAAGCCGCTCAGAGGCTCTCCTGCAGCGGGTTAAACTGACCCAGTTCTGGTTCTGGTTCATCACGGAGCCAAAAATACACAACAGACAAAACAATAACACAACCAGCTGCTTTCACCTGAAGTTTACAAAACTACCATCACACGGGTTCTGAAACGGTCCTGTTCTGTTCGGTTCTCCGGTCCGGACCGGTAGTTTGTCATGTTTGTGTTTCCAGACATCATTTTGTTTCTAGAACATAAAATCTGAGCCATTTTAAAGCAGGACAAGTTTTAATGTTTTAAATCTGATACCAGGCTGAAGCTCTGGGTTGATAATCCGGAATAATCTGAGGTCTGACAGGAAGTGATCGGAATAATCTGAGGTCTGACAGGAAGTGATCGGAATAATCTGAGGTCTGACAGGAAGTGATCGGAATAATCTGAGGTCTGACAGGAAGTGATCAGAGACGATCCGCTGACTGAACTCTTCATGTTTGGGTCGCAGCGCAGATAAATCAGAGCTGAAACTGGATGGACTGTTCTAGATCTTTAGATCTATGTTCCCTGATCCAGACCTGAAGCTGTTGCGGCTCCAGATTATAATCCAGAATGTTTTCCTGTTTTTTTGTTGCAGAGATTATGTGACTATGTTTGTGATCTCCTGCTGGAGGAGTCCAACGTTCAGCCTGTAGCCACTCCGGTCACCGTCTGTGGAGATATTCACGGTCAGGTGAGTGGGACCGCCACCGGCCGCCATTAACCGCCATTAACCGCCACCGGCCGCCATTAACCGCCACCAGCCGCCATTAACCGCCATTAATCGCCACCGGCCGCCGTTAACCGCCATTAACCGCCACCGGCCGCCGTTAACCGCCACCGGCCGCCGTTAACCGCCATTAACCTCCACCGGCCGCCGTTAACCGCCATTAACCGCCACCGGCCGCCATTAACCGCCACCGGCCGCCATTAAGTGCCATCAGCCTCTCATGCGCTTCCTGTTTCTGTTCCAGTTTTATGACCTGTGTGAGCTGTTCAGGACCGGAGGTCAGGTTCCAGACACAAACTACGTCTTCATGGTGAGACCTGCTGGTAGACGAGGAGCTAACGGTGCATGTGTCCTGGTTCTGATCCGGTTCTCCTCCGTCTCTCTGCAGGGGGACTTTGTGGACCGGGGGTATTACAGTCTGGAGACATTCACCTACCTGCTGGCTCTGAAGGCCAAGTGGCCTGATCGCATCACGCTGCTGAGAGGAAACCATGAGAGCAGACAGATCACGCAGGTCTACGGGTTCTACGGTACCGACCCGCCACCCTGGACTTCTCCTGACTCCATCTGTGTTCTGGTTCTGATCCGGTTCTCGTCTGTTTCAGATGAATGTCAGACCAAGTATGGGAACGCCAACGCCTGGCGGTACTGCACCAAGGTGTTCGACATGCTGACGGTGGCCGCTGTGAGTCCATCCTCCGTTTCTCTGGAGGTCCTGCTGACCCGGTTCGGTCTGGCCTGACCCGGTCCGGTCTGGCTGGCTGCTGTCCCTGGTTCTGATGGGGCTGAGACCATCTGACCCGATGTGACATAGTGGAGGGTTGATAGTGTTTTAGGAGTTTTGATTCAGGAGTTGAACCCTCAACCCTGGTCTGGCGTTGCCGTTAGCAACACAGTTGGTTTGTCACATCCACTGAATGTTTCACAACAGTGCCCTCTGGTGGCGACAAAGCAAACAGCAGCTGAGCCTGTTATCTCAGATTGACGCAATAATCAGGTTATAATAACTCTGAGTTAATGATCCAGATTAACAGCTGGATTATCAATGAACCAATCAGATCATCAATCCTTCTGAATGTTAAATCTGGAGCAGACACGTTAAAGATGATTATATTCTGCTGAAATTAGGAGAAAAATGAGAAAAAACAATTTGATAAATGGAGACAAACAGCAGCAGCAGTTTTTCATTTCCTGTTTTTGAGGCGTTACTTCCTGTTTCAGCTCCAGATTTGAGTCCCAGCTCAACCCTGATGCTTAGTGTTCATGTTTTGGCTGATTTAGCAGATAAAGTGATAAATGAAGGATTTTCTGTCTGATCTGGTGATTAATTTATGAATTAACTGATGCAGAAGGTGACTGATAGATTATTTAACCGGGTCAGAACCGGCTCCGGCTCAGAGGTGTCGGTTGTTTCAGGTTTTGGTCCATCAGGTTTCGTTGTGTGAAGCTGACCTCTGCTCTCTCGGGTCCAGTTGATAGATGAGCAGATCCTCTGTGTCCACGGCGGACTTTCACCCGACATCAAGACTCTGGACCAGATCCGGACCATCGAGCGGAACCAGGAGATTCCCCACAAGGGGGCGTTCTGCGACCTGGTGTGGTCCGACCCGGAGGACGTGGACACCTGGGCCATCAGCCCCCGCGGCGCCGGCTGGCTGTTCGGCTCCAAGGTCACCAACGAGGTACTCCCATCCGACCCGTAGAACCCGCCCCTGCCCCGCCCGCTGCTGACCCACGTTCCCTCTGTTTCAGTTCGTTCACATCAACAACCTGAAGCTGATCTGCCGCGCTCACCAACTGGTGCACGAGGGCTACAAGTTCATGTTCGACGAGAAGCTGGTCACGGTGTGGTCGGCGCCCAACTACTGCTACCGCTGTGGGAACATCGCCTCCATCATGGTCTTCAAGGACGTCAGCCGGCGGGAGCCAAAGCTGTTCCGCGCCGTGCCGGACTCTGAGCGCGTCATTCCTCCCCGGACAACCACGCCCTACTTCCTGTAGGGGGCGGAGCCTGGACGCGCTCTGCTTCAGAGGGCTGCCGACCCCTCGGCTCCCGGGTGGAGGCGGGCGGAGCCGCCGGAGGGTGACCCTCAGTGGTCTCATGAAGTAGCGCCGTGTTTCCACCTCAGACCCGACGTGACGGAACCAGCCTCTGAGCCCATCCTGCTACATTCTGCCTTAAACATTTTAAGTTTAATTTATTCATCTTGAGTATCATGCACACTGTTTTCATTCTCCTCTGTCTGAACTGGGATGAACTGGTTCTGAACTGGGATGAACTGGTTCTGAACTGGGATGAACTGGTTCTGAACTGGGATGAACTGGTTCTGAACTGGGATGAACTGGTTCCTCCTGATGAGTCCTGATTCATCAGCAGAGATGCACCGATGGCCGGTCGCTCCAGAACTTCCTGTTTCTGTCTGCAGACTGTCAGATCAATCCTGGCCTCTGCTCCGTTTACAGACCATAATAAGTTGTTTCAGTGCCTGATCTCCAGATCAAGTGAAACCCTGATCATCTGTGGCATTATGTCTGTTTCTCTGCTCTGAAGCAGCTGGAGCTGAAACCCATTGCAGCTGTTTACCGTCTTATAATTTGAATAAAAATGAGTTCACAGTTTTGAGTTGTAGTTGGTTTGACGGTGAAGTTTCCATCTGGCAGAACATCTCATCCAACAGACAACAAACATTGTTTTACAAAAGCTCAAAACATATCAGCTGATTTTCTTTAACAATTTGAATAAATAAAATAGAAAATTTTTAGCAGAAAACCTAAACTGAAATATCTGTTAGTCTTCATGTTTCTGCTGCTGTTTGGATGGAGAACCTGCTGCAGGGCTGAAGAGTCTAGTTGCTATGGTAACTCCCGCCACTTCCAGGGAGCGGGAAAATGAGGCAGTTCGGTTACTAGGCAGAAAACTGTTCAGTTTATCGGTGGAGACGCCGAGTACTGGTTCTGGTCCAGTTCGGTCCACTAAAGGCGTAGGAACCAGTCCGTCACTGGGAGACGCATATCGGAGACCTGACAGATCAATAAGTAGCCTGAGCAGAAACGTCATAAACTATTATCTCATCAACATGTCAGTACAGCGTTACTATAATCTGACTGCTTGTTTCAGTAACAAGTATTCTAACACGTCACTATTTACAATCCAATAATCAGATTAAAGTTATGCATCCATGTAGCAAAATGAACTCTATCATTTACCACAACTAGCAAGATGCTAGTTACTCTGCTAGCACAACAAGCTACCAGATTCTGATATGTTTTATTGGTCAAAATGCATTGATATAAGTTGACTGGCAATTGAACAGGATCTGCCTCTTTCTAAAACCAAAGTAAAAACAGTTCATAAAATAAAACTCAGTAGTTTTAAAATCAGTTTGACCAACAAAAATAAAATCTCAAAAGCAGGTTTTGTTCTTGAACAACTCTCTACATCAGTGCAACAGTTTGATCTTCAAAATAATAAATTGATACTTTTCATATCTAACAGACCTTTAGCTCCTCACTATTAACTCCGTCTCACTTTCCAGCTCTGCATTCAGTAACTTACCAAACATGAAAACATTGAGGCAGAAAGACTAGATGGGTTTTTTCTGTCATTTTCAGCCACAAACATTTTCACCCTGTGGTTTGTACTATAAAGTATTTATTTTTCATTTAGCTTAACCAATTTTGATTATTATTATTTTTATTTATTTATTTTTTCTTCAAAATCGCTGAATTTTCACATTTTCCCATTGAAATGTTTAGAAGTGCAGCAGGTGATGCAGCAGGTGATGCAGCAGGTGATGCAGCAGGTGATGCAGCAGGTGATGCAGCAGGTGATGCAGCAGGTGATGCAGCAGGTGATGCAGCAGGTGATGCAGCAGGTGATGCAGCAGGTGATGCAGCAGGTGAGGCAGCAGGTGAGGCAGCAGGTGAGGCAGCAGGTGAGGCAGCAGGTGAGGCAGCAGGTGA
>CAEFZX010027201.1:0-15044 GCA_903066825.1 Alfaro cultratus
ATCACCTGTGTGATTATTTTCAAAGGTAACTTTATTTATTGTTACTGTTAAACTAAAATCTCCAGCATGGGGAAGTGGGATGACCTCGGATTTTCTTGACAGACAAAATTGTTTAATATGAATCTTATGTCAAATCTATCACTGTCACTTGGTTGTTTTATGCTATAAAATTCAATAAATATAACGTTTGAACTTGTTTTAAAGCATAAAAAGGTAACTGGATGTTAGGCAGTTATAGTTTCACAAAAAACAAACTTCTTTGAGATCAATAAAAAGGACTGAGGTGGGGGTTGTTTCCTTAAATGCATGCGCCATTTTAACACTACCGGCAGTTTTGCTAATTATAAGGCAGCAAGCAGAGAGTTACTTTAGCTACCGACCAAAGGTCAGGGGTGAATAGCTCTTAGCCTTCTGCATGTTTGTAAAGTGGTCTTAAATCATGTGTATATGCTTGCATGTGTGTGGTGAAATGAATGTGGCCTCTTCCTTGCCTTTTTCAATGTCAAAGTGAGGGCTAGAGGTTATCTCAACAACCCCCAAATTACGCAAAATGACAGACACAAAAAATGCAGAGAACACATGGCCACTTGTAAACTACTGTTGAATTATTTCAGGAAGCAATCACATTTTCTAATTCTTTTTATTAAAAGCAAATGTTGGAATTTACTGGGGAAAAAAACGAAAAAGAAATACTGTGTCTAATTTTTCCTCTGCTGGGACGCTACAGAAACAAAAACATTACCATGAGCTCAAAAGAAGAAAACTAAGTAGCTGAAGTTTTTGTGGGAAATGTGATGAACTTGAATACTTGAATTCAAAATGACTAAGTCATGCTTTCTGTAAAGGTTTCAGTTTCCCTTTTCATTAACCCTTCAAACCAAAGGAAAGTGTTAATTTCAAAAAGGTTTCTCTGTTGGAGAAGCAGTTAAATATTATAACTGATGAGTAAGATTCATGTCACAATGGGGATATGACTGACTAATATATTGGCATAGCTTTATAGTCTTATTAACAGGAAATAGATTTCTTCTATTGTAATGAGTGAATGAAGAATTGGTCTTGATGGATACTGCTACTCTGCCTTTAGTTAATCTATTCATATTATATCACTGCCTTTTTCTAGATATTATCATCATCATCATCATCAGAGACAATAAAATTGAATGTCACCTGCAAGGGACATCTGAATTTGGTTGGCTGATTTGGTTTATAGTAAGAGAGAGAGACCTGAAATTATGTTAGAAAGGAAACCAAACAAAAGTCAACTTTTGACATTTACAGTCCAGGTGTTGCATTAACAAAGGACATCTTTGGTATTTATACATATATATATCTATATAGGCAAATATTCTGCAGAATATTTAAATATCAAGTTCTCAATTTTTTATAAGAAGTGTCTTTCTGGCACTAGTGGCCTTTATGAGAGAGAGAGAGAGAGAGAGAGAGAGAGAGAGAGAGAGAGAGAGATCCCAGAGTTGGGAATTGAATGGATGACTGCATTTTTAATTAATTGCCATTATATGGGGTGGCCACTCTACCTCCCATGCTGTTCGATATTGCAGATTTAATTTTTTTCCATGTCCTCAAATGAGTTCCTGTTTGACTATTCACAACACTGAATTTGTTTGTTACTTTTAACAGCAGGAATTGATTGTCTGCGGGTTATGCCATTTTAACAATCAGAAATGCACTATCTGCAATATTGTTCTTGTAGCGCTAGGGTATTTATTTAACTCCCCTCTCCTCTGCATCATAAAGTTGGTAAATATGAAATTGTAGCTTTCTTCAATGATTATGGACAGTGTCTTTGCACAAGATGTTTTGCTGTTGAGTTCCAGGATCTTTAAGCTTCAATTGATTGAGTACTGCAAGTGAAAATTATATTATTGTTCGTACTTTTATGTTTTACATATGCAGTTGGTGTGTTGGGTATGTGTTAAAGTAAATGTGACATAATGACTCTGTATCTCCTTAAGTATAATTCTGAAGATAGACTTTTGCCACCTATGTCAGTTTCTTTCCTGCTGACTGCCTAAACCCCCCAAATGTCTGAGATTGAAGCTTTCCCCCTTCACAGACTGTGACACTTGACAATACACCATCAACCGCCTTCCAAATGTCCAGAACATGATTCCCTATCTGTCAATCTCATAGAATTGAAGATGTCTTGATGGGGGGAAAAGTGTAGAAATTGCCCCAGACTATAAGTAACCATTAGATAAATTACTGACAGTAATTTTCCTGCAGGAACTCCAGACCTCAACTTGTACTGCTGATGTGATGTTTACAGTTGGGGGCTGATATTATGTTAAAATAGATTCATTAGTATAAAAATTATATAGCTATGTCAAGTTATAGGGGAATCATAATCTGTTGGAATTCCCCTGAATGCTTCACAGAAGGTCACCTTGCTCATTTAGGGAATGGTTACCATAGCCACCTTGATTTGAGGGGTTCATTAATTTCTTGATGAGATCTCATGAGGATGCTGGAAGGACAGCAGAAAGTGCACTAAGAAGGATGTTCGCAGAGAATTGGCAAAATGGAAACAAACTTGCATAGAGTAGTTTCCACCTCTGTTAAGTAGGTGCTCACATTTTCAGGGCATACTTTTTTAAAACTTTGAGGCCTAATGGGAATGGTGGATGAATTTATAATTTAAGTGCTTGTGGCCTACTTTGAGCTGATCTGCTGTGGAGAATTCTCTTTTTGAAGCGGCAGAAAAAAAATATCGACCATTAGCTTTAGACTGGTGCATTTTTCTCCAGGTTCCACTCTGTTTTAAGATAAGAGTAATGCCTCACACAGGCGACAAAGCTGTCTTTTTCTAAAACTGAACCATTATGGGAATTTGTCATGCATGGGGCACCTTGTGTTGCTTTTAATTTAAACAGAGAAGTAACTATCATTATTGCTGCAAAAGTAATGCAATATATTGGTTATTACATTTAGGCATCTTGTCAGCAATGGGTCATTGCTTCTGCACTTTTGATCCGGTAATGGGACGTTTTAGGTCTGCAGTTTGCAGTATGTTGTTAAAGTGCTTCCAAGAAGGAGAAAACTGGTAAGTCACTAACTGAGTCATTGTGATCTTAAACTTTATTCAACATCTTACTTGGGTGGTCTAAACATAAAAAGGAACTGAAATGTTTTTTTTTTTTTAAGAAAAGTAGAATATAAAAGTAGAAGTAATATTAGGTTTATCACTTTTATCTTTAATATCATGCGCTGATAAAAGCGCATGATATTTAAAATTGAACCCTTGATATTTGACTATGTGAGTAAGATTCATCAGTTAAATGAAAATATTCTATCAAAGTGTAGCAATGAATAATTTTCTCATTTTTTTTTCTAAAAAACCCCAAGATGTACTGCGCAAGGACAGTATTCGTCAGTGAAGGTGTGTGACATGTTGGGCAAAAACCTTTAGTCCACATGTGCTTTATTTTGACATCCATTTTTTACCTGAAAATTGTAGCTGATCAAGGTTGCCAACGGGAATTCCCAAATGACAGAGGCTTCTTCCAGCTGCATGATGCTCCCTAAGACACTGTCAAAATACTGCTGGAGTTCTTTGAGCAACACAACACATAGTGTCAATTTCTAACTTGGCCTCCAGATTCTCTGGATTCCATTTCTATAGAGACTATGTGGGATGTATAGGGCAAAAAATGCCTATTAGGAGAGTCCCAACAGTAGGAAGTGGGGACATGTTGGCTGATCTATTACTGATTAGATCATGATGTTGGACATGATCTATTACTGAAAGTAATAGATCATGAAGGATCAGACTATGCTGACAATCTGCCAAAGAAGTGAGATTTTGATATTGTTTTTATGTCACATCCTGTTATATTTGCTTATTTTACCAAAGCTCCATAAACTAGTTCTTATGTAACAAGAGTACACCTTGTACTTGTGGTGTTTTACCCTTAAAACACATATTTATATTTCTCAAAAAAATAATAAAATAATGCAAATTGAATTTTTATTTTTATTTCCATTTTAGAAAAAATGTGTAAAATTATTTATACTCTACTCAATGGAGTCTTTATAAACAGTTAGTATCCGCTCCTTGAATGTTTGTGTTTTTTGCATGAAAAAATATTTCTGGGTGTGCAGGAGCAGGTGAAGAGTGGTTGCACCATGTCACTCTACCCTTGATAAAGCTGGAGAAATCTCTGCTTACCAATTCCTTTTTCTGGCATGTCACAAAAAGGACCTTAAACTGTCAAATGGTGTGACACAGATTTTTTAGTTTGGAGGTCTTAACTATATTTTAAGAGTTGTTTATGTGGTTAACCACTAAACCATGCCTAGAGTCACGTCTGAAGGACCATTGACTCTGAAGGATCAGGATTGATGGTGAAGGAGCTCATTAAAATTAAGTGGTGCATTCCTAAGCTGCACTGGGGGTTGCATCTTCACAGCAGCACATATTACTGTACTTTCTCTCTGAGTTTAATGCTCTGCAGCAAATGTTTCACTTATTTTTCAGAGTAACGAGACCTAGAAAGCAACGGAAATACACAAAATAGAATTATTTCAGTTATTCTAAAAAATGCAAACATTTTCTGTGCATTACTAACTACTATCTTAACACCAGAGGCAACAGTATACAACCAGATCCAGGGTGGGAAAAAATGAGTTAGAGATGAGATTTCTTTTCCAAAAATGTCTATTATTGGAGTTCTTGTTGATGTGTAGTCTTCCTGACTTTTCTGGCAGTTTAAGCTGAGATGACAGTGTACCAAACTGAAGACTGACAATACATAGTATGTACTCTTCCTAACAGTTCAGCACAAATCAGCCCAGTTTTGGTGATACTCCCAAAGCACTCAACTGAGATCAGCTGACATATCAGTTAAAGTTGGAAAAGTTACCGGAGAACATTATATAACAGCCATGTCATGATGACAAACTAAGGCCACAACTTTTTCCATCACTGCTTTTATCTGTCAGAGGTTCAAATAAATGTCTATTAATGAAGGAATAAAATGAAGTAATCCCCCAGAGATTAGTAATTAGAAGGTTTGTGCTGCTAATATTTTTTGTACCTGGTTTTCAATTTGCTTATTTTTCTTTGCTAACAAAACTTTAGCTTCCGGAAAGCTTAAATGTTCTGTACAAAGTCTTTCAACTATTCATACCCTTTTGAGTTTTTCATTTTTGTCATGTTACAACCACAAACAATGAGGGTTACTCATTGTTACTTCTACATATAAAAATCTGCAAAGTGTGGCATTCTTTTGTATTTGTCCTCCTGTATTATGAGATCCAGAAATGTAAACCAGTGCAGCCTATTAATTTGTTATTCTCAATATAAATGTAGCTGTTCAATGAAGGCCTTAGACTTTTGTTAGAGAACATACATAAACAAACAAACAGCAACACAAAAAATAAGGAACACAACTCTATTAAAATGCCAATGCTAATGTAGAATATCCCTCCATAGTTTGTACACTCATAACATGGCTCAGCTTGGGGTTTGCACAACTTGTTCTCTACACCATAAAACCCTGAACTCCCACCAGTATCTTGACTCATTTATCTTCTCACATCCAACTTCGTTCATCACACGTCAACTTTTGTTTTAGCTACAAACTGCAGAACCTGTACTACAGAGAAAGGGCATCCATTTGTATTCCAACCATTGCTATAAATTCTATACGTGCTATCAAATTGTGACAACTTTGCCATAAAATCCAAAATGGGAATGATTCCCAACATTTCCTTCTCCTTGCACCACAATATGGCTGTAGGATGATGAGCAGCACAGCTTTTTTTTTTTAACATTCCACATGCTCTGCTCCATATTGGGTTAGGTATGCAAGCAAGCTTATTTCCCCTGAGTCACTGTTTAATGAGACTGTCCTTCATATTGGGGCAGTATTTCTTTTCTTGCCCTCTGCTATCAGCAGAAACAAGTCTCTCTGAAAGACTGTAACTTTCTGTTGTTTGTCCCTTATGCTGAAACAGATTATGACAAACGGTGTGGGTTGTCTGTGTGTAATTTACATGAACAAATATATTATTGCTAACTTGAATTAAAAAGAAGTGTTCTTCCACTCACATTTTTTGCAAGTTTTGTCCTTGCCTGCTTGTGGCGGTGTCCTTATCGCAAGGACATTGCATGATGCAGATAATGAGTCTCTGGTTTCTGCCATAGTTTGTGACTGCTGATTTAGCAGGGATTTATAGGTTTTAATGGTGGTAAGATAAATGTAGTTACTTTCTTAAAGTAGCAACTCCTTATCACCTTTATTACAGTAGCTATTTCTACGAATAGAGCACCTTTCAGTTTCTGGCTTTCAATCATGTGTGCAAAATGATTAACCCTATCCTATTTGTCTTAAGTTGTAGTGATTGTTGTAGCTTTATGACCTCACATTTATTCAGTCTCTTGTTGAAAGAATGACATTCAAATTGTTACACAGATGTGTTTTCAAAGTTTTTTTTGATCTACATTCTTGCATATACAAATGTTTCCCCCTGTATAAATAGGCCATTTTATTAGGTACTTATTGCAAGTCTTGGGCTGGATTCGAATTGAACCATTTTTTTTACCGTTAGAACTGTCTTGATTCAATAAGGTACTGGATGCATTCCTCAGAGATTTTGTAATTGGATAACAACATCGCTACAGATGTTTCAGCTGCACATAAATGATGCAAATGTCCCATTCTTCTACAACCTAACTGTGCTCTGTTGGACTGAGATGTGGGACTGTGGAGACTGTTGGAGTAAAGGGAACACATTTCCATGTTCAGGAAACCAGATTCAGAAGATTTGAGTTTCATAGCAAAGTGTATTATCTTGCTGGAAGTAGCTATCAAATGAAGGGTATGTTGTAGTAATGAAATGATGAATATGGTCAGCAACAACTCAAGTAGGCTATGGTGTTTAAAAGATGCTTAGATGACAGTAAGGGGGCATAGACGATGGATGGATATGTTAGCTATGTTTTTCTTTTAGTTTTTTGCATACCTTTACTTTATGTGGGTAAAATTGTCCTTCATCTTATGTTGCAGGAGATTGGGGTCTTTGGTCCAGTTAAATACTTTTACTGAAGACGCTATTATTAATCTCTCCTTAAGCGGTTAACTTTTCTTTCCCCACCATCTCTTGCTCTTGCTTTCAAAGTCTCCATTAACCTCCCTTCGAGCAGAAGCATTATTTATATATATATATATATATATATATATATATATATATATATATATATATATATAAATATTGACATTATTTATTATATAATAATGCCAAATATTATTGGTTTTGTATGTGTGCTCCCTGGAGATTTATAATATCCTCTGTTGATGAAGTGAGCTCCATGGGTATGAGAGAGATGAGAATTCAAAGTGCAGCAAATGTGCTGAGGGCATAAACCACCATCGATGGCTAAACTTCAACATGGGCTTGACAGTCTGTCTTAATAGAGTTTACATAAATATAATGCAGGTACTAGAGGTTTCTAATAGATTTTTTTTAAATCTAATTCTGCGGATGGTGCAGGTTGGACCCTTTTGTTGAGGTTGTGTTCATATGTTAAAATTTTGGATGTAGAAGATAGAAAAGGTTTACCTGAAATAAAGTTTGTTCATCCATACATAAAAATTTAAATAACTGAAAATAAATACAAAAGTGAAATAATTATTATTGCATTAATCACCACACAAGAATATTTCAATTATAATAATGTCTCTTACATTTTACATTTCTACAGTATTGAATTTAAGATTTGATACATATCTCTAAAATTTGAGTTATATTTGGTTTTTGGAGTCCAGATAAAAAGAATGTTTCATAATTCAAGTTTGTTTCTGTCATTTAAGTGCCTTCTTACTTCCAGACAAAACAAGCCTAAAAGTAACGTTTTCCATTCTGGAGCAACAGAAGAACAGAGCTGCTGGCAGACTAATCCTGTAAACTGCCACTTGGCTGCACCTCTGGTCAGGACAAAGAAAATAAGAACAAGCTACAATAATGGAAAAAAAATGAAAAGAACCAACAGTAAGACTGAAGCTTTTTAAGAAGTAAACTACAGGTGAATATTTTGAGGACATACAGTAGGGTTCATTAAGAGAACAAGAAACTGATAAATTCCCCAAATCTCTTAAAGCTGCAGTATATAACTTGAATAAAAAAATATGTCTTCACATACGGTACTTGTTGAAACTGTCACTGTGTTGTGACAGTATGGTATGAGTCATATGATCTGTGAAAAAAAAAAGAACTCTTCTGGCTCGTCCCAGCGCTAACTAGAAACAAACAATCAGAACCTGGACAGGGGTCCAATCACAATCTCGTGTGGAGCTGCTCATCTCCCCCCTTCACCTATTGTGAATGCTCAGCCTAGTTAGCATGGCCACTGATGACGGCGGATAAACGGTTTTCCTGTAATGCTGTCTCATAACGTACTGTCATGACATGGTGACAGTTTAACAAATATGTAAAAAATATTCTTTATGAAAGTTACAAACGGCAGCTTTAAAGAAACTGAATACTTTAAAAGAAATCAAGAATAATTACTGAGATAACAGTGTTGAAGCCAGTAAATTTGTGGCTTTGTGATGGCAAAGTGAAGTTGCCCCTGGAGTCTCTGAGCGAACAGTGAAACTCGCCTCTCTTCATGAGTGTCTGGTTGCTATAATTGGAAACTGTCTTGTCAGTGGTTGTTGTTGAACAGAAGCATGTAGACAGACTTGACAAAAGATAGTGTTGCTCTTGGTAAAGCTTTTCTTTCTTGTGTGTCTTTATTGTGCAACTTGGTGACTCATGGCTTGTGAGACAAAGAAAAGAAAAAGGACTGTTCTTATGACAAGGTATGTAATCATCTGAGTCTGTCAGCTATAAAGGTCATGAACTACAAATTTGGTCTGATAAAATGTAAAAAAAAATTTATGGGCAAGCATTTCTCTGGATGCAAAAAATACATTTAAATTTTTTTTTACTTTCTCCATATATTAACAATAGTGATATTATCAGCAAGAGTTCATCTTGCTGATATTTTAGTATATGGCTTGATAGCAGTTTTGATCTTTGAGGAGTGATTTCTCCAGCGCTAAAGACAAACGTATTAAAGAACCTTTGTTGATCAAGAATAAATCAATTTGGTCTTATTTTAAAACCAAAAGGGTATTGATATTTACAAAAAAATAAAGCAATTTTTACAAATTTCTAAGTTTGGAATAACCCTCAGATTTACCTCTTATTTTTGACCAAACACAAAATGAATCTGACTTGCTGGATAGCAACTAAAGGTGTAAGCCTGCAAGTTGGCAGTTCATTTTGAGAAGCAATCTCTTCCTCCTGTTTCCCACTTTTACCTCGTCTATTTCCTTCTGGTATATATATATATATATATATATATATATATATATATATATAGAACAGAAAAGTCATATTCTAGAGCTTTGTACCCAGTACACCCTCAGAAAAGACACAATCTGTTTAGGAGTTTAAAACTAAGAAAAGCTGCTTTTCAATGCTTGAGGTTTTTGTTAAAGAAACCCAGTTATCTCATCAACTATAGACTGTTTTAATGCTTGTACAGTAGCAGATGCATAATATTGGAAAATAATGTGATGAGGCTATTTTTCATAAAAAAAAACGTAATATTGCGTTAGAATTTTGATCACCCTTCTCTTCCCGTGTTTGTTCCCAATACTTAGCAGGGTGGGTGAGGCATGGCCGTCTACTGTGATGAGACTACATCCAGAGGAATGAGCACATTAATAATATGCAAGCGGGGTTTTTAGCCTTGTTTTAAAGAAACTGTGCTTCAGTTTTGCAGTTTTCTGGAAGTTCAAAGAAGACTTTTACTAACAGCCTGATTTCTAATATTATAATGTTGACTGCACATTTTTATAGAAACAGAATTGAGCAGGCTGGTGTAATTGCTCACACTAAAGTCTTATCACTTTCTCAACCCAGACCCTGTGTACAAAACAGGTAGCATAGAACAGGGGGATTGTTTATACCAGACTAGTGATAGAGGATCACATGTTTTTTATTCTCAAAATATTTCAATCTCTTTTATATAGGATGGAGGACACAATTTTTCCATTCAATTTATTCTTAACATTTAATTAGGCAAGTTCAACACATGAAGAAGCCATAAAAACATCCCAATAGATTTCTGTTTCCATGTTTGTGGTCACTGTCCTGCTGGGTGGTGAAAATTCATCTCCAGTCTTGCACCAAAAGCATCCTGTTCCAACTTTTTCTTTCAAGATTGACAATTTTCCTAGCTTCCATCACTTTTGACCAGCTTCCCTATTGGACAAAAGCATCCCCACATGGACAATTTAAAAATAAATCTTTCTAACCAACAAAACGACAGAAAATTGTGTTTTGTCTGATTTCAAAACAGCTGCATTTGTACTGAAATTAAATAATTATCTTTGTAACTAACAAAAATCCTTTAGGTGAGTTAAAACTAACTTTTGTTTGGAGAACTAAATCACCTCAGGGTGAATCATATTCTGACAACTTTGCAACATCATTCAATCCAAAATGTTACATGTAAAAAAAAAGAAATAAAATAAATTCTAAAAAAATTTCTCCTCTACTCTAGCTTTTACCTCAATGATAAATATTTATCTTCTGTTTTAATAATCACATAATTACAGAATAATGTGAGCTCCCATATGATGAGGTTTGTCGAAGATTGCACTCAAGGTTTTATTTAGCATTTTTCTTTTACATTAATTTGAGAATCACTGCATTTAGATTTGTTTTAAATCACTATCCAAATCCAGTGATTGCTTGGTGGCTTGATTTTTACAGAGGAATATTGTTGATTGTGTTGTATGCTCGATGGGTACCTAAGAGGGCCGTAGTTTCAGATCATAGCTGCTCTGAGACACGATTGGTAAATGTCATCAAAAGCAGCTGTGGAACTGAAAGCATTCAGGCTTCTGAAAGCTTGAGCTCTTCTAGCAAACATTGTAATTAGTTTCTCTGTTTCCCCCTGGCCAATGTTGAAGAAAGCAGTGCATTAAAATCAAATGAATGATTTTAATGCACTGCGGTGAACAGCATTGCGCAACACTCGCATTGAACTTTGCTTTGAAAAGATGATAATTAACATGAATGACAAAGCATCCAAATCTCTGTGGACAAATGTCTGCTATAGTTCCTACAGTTAGAAGCAAATATCCCATTAATATTTTGATTCATTGCATAAATCTTGCAGGAAGTGATTAGTTTATTGGGTCTTTTTCTATTGTTGATTGAGCTAAATATTTACTGTTGGTTATGTCATTAAAAATCCTGGAGGAAGCTCCTATCATAAGAAAACATACCCTCTGCTGATTCAATGAGTTTTGCCCTCACCCTTTTGACTTCACTCTGTGCTAATTGTTTTTAGAGTGTGGCTGACATTCTTAAATGTTAAAAGAGAAATGGATGCAAAGAGGAGAAGTAGTCGAAGAAGCTGGAAGGTGAAACTAAATATGCGAGCTACTGGGATTTTGTCCAAGGGTATTTTGCAGTGTTAAAATGCTTTGTTTCAATGAAGACGCTCTTTATATATGGTTACATACTGTATGTCTTCACTCCCATGATGATTAACACAGGCCAGTTACTTGTTTTCTCACTATTTAAACTTTGCTGCAATGTGCAGAGATTTTTTATTTTTATTATCTGACAGCAGTTTAAGTATCAGGTATTGAAGCATATTGATTAAAATAAATTTATACATTTTTGTAGAAATACTAAGATTAATTTGCAGTGAAATATAGATGTATTTGTTGGTAATGAAATGACGGAAAGTGTATTTGATTAACTTGAATCTTGTGCGAGACAGTGAACAACAATTATATAACTGACAGGTACCCACTTTTTTGGGCTACATTGAAGATACAGGGGCACTGTACGGCTCAGTAAGTAGAGTGGGCACAGCATTAGCAGAGACCACATGTTATCCTCAGAGTTTCCTGTCAAATTACTGCTCAATAAAGCCCACTAATGGCAAAAAGTAGATAAAACTGAAGCCATACTGAGCTGCAGGGAAACTATCGCGTGATTTGACTCTGTCAGGGAGGTGAGGCGGGTGTGTGGAGTTTATTATTGAGGTTTTATTTAGTGGGTAAGCATATTGTTAAACTAATAATTAGAGTATGGACATGTCAAGAGTGAGATACAAATGATCTCCTGCGCCATATCTTTGACGTGATAAAGTAAAGCAAATATGAAATGATGATGTAAGGAGTTTGTTCTGTAATCGGTGGGTTGCCTGTTCGAACCTGCTCCATCTGTCTCAGTCGTGTCCTTGAGCAAGATACTTCATCAGCTTTGGCTGCTGGTGGTGGGTGGTCAGAGGGCCTGGTGGTGATGGCATGGCATCCACTCCTCCGTCAGACTTCCTCAGGACAGGTGTGGCTACAGTGTAGCTCACCACCACACAGGCACTCTGTAAGCGAACTGCAGCTCAGGTGAGTCCACATGTACTTAGCACCTGAGCTTTCCAGTAAGTCCTCCAGATTGTTTTCTTCCACCTTGTACTGGATTGGCTGATTAAACTAACCACCTGAAAGGATGAGCCTCAACTGGGTTCTTTTTGTCTTTTGGAACCTGTAAAATTAGATTTTTTTCCCCCTGTTTTATTATGAATGTACAAAGATTTAGCTTCTTGTATGATCAAATATTTCTCATATGCTTTAAAGCTAGGAGTTTTAGTCATGAGGCGAGGCTGTGGAGCAAAATTAAATGACTAATTCCCACATATGTTCTTGTTGACAGACTAGAATTGCCTAAGTTGGGTCTGATCTGAAAGGCAAACAGTGTTTCGTACTTTCAGTTGATCAAAGAAAATCTTATTTAGTGTGCTTATTGCAAATATTTCACTGCTGAATGAATAGCTTTATACAAATGCGAACTGTATATTCACGAAGGGGGAGGAAATAAATGAATAAGTTATGACCCTATTACTACTTGTACACGAAAGCACCAACAAGCAGAACATCAGAGGGTTAGAGAAAGGCTCAATGAGAGCCACAGTTGTTGTTTGAAGTATTGAGAGAGAGCATAAATGCCTCGTAGCTTTAAATTGGATGAGAAGAAAGTGGAGCAGATGTCAGAGTTGTAAGTAATTGGGGGTGGGGGGAAAAAGCACTGTACGTCTAAAGCACTGGTGAGTAAGTTTATATTTCAGTGTGAGAGACAAGTAAACAGAAACAATTTGCAGAAAGTTAAACGTACAGCTTTATCCAGTTTAATCAGAATATTCAGAAAGCTTGTCATTTTAGGACTTTGAATCTCAAATAAATATATATACTGTATACGAGTATACAGTATATACGAGTATACTCGTATATACGAGTTAGATATCTCCAAAGAAGGCATAGAAAACTGGTCACTGACATGGCCCCTTAAAGGTCAAATGAAATGGGCTTTAATAAATGAAGCAGGATAAGGGAGTCTCTCCGCCACATGAGGCATAATATAGATGTACAAAGAAAACTCTAAGCTAGCTACTTCCTTTGCAACGTCTATATTAATGTCTGTAATGGATCAACTTATGGGTCTGAGGCAGCTGCTCATTCTTCATTTCAGACGGAGCCCTATTCTTGAGTTTCATCCAATAAAGGCTTCATCAGTCTGTAATTGGTTATTACACAGCGAAGTAGGTACTAAAAAGGAGCTAGTACCACATCATCATCACTAATGGAAAACCCTAATAACCAAGTAGAATCGATCTGCGCCGAGTATGTACTTGTAGAAAAGGTTCATAAAACTACTTTAATGCATCATTGAGTCATACATTGACTTGTTGTGTATGTCACAATTTATTTTGAAATCCTATTTTAAAGGTATTATGAAGTGGTGAATTGTTTCTCCTACAAATATAAACTTATAATGAAAACACAGCTGCTTATTCTGCTTTGTTTGTAATTGGGTCAATGACATGACAGAGGTGTGACAAGTGACTTTTTAACTATTTTGAGAGACATTCAGAATTTGAGTTGCAAACAATTTACATGTTTGAGTCATTGTTTAAGTGATGACCCGCCAGGCCACAAACCATTTTGGACATTGCCATGGATAGCATAATGATCTTATAGCACAGAGACACTGCATGAGGTCTCAACTGATACTACTGGGGTTAACCCAAAAAAGCTTATGTCTTCCAGACTGCTGAGCAATAGGTTTTTCTAAGTTCTTCTCTCTGATGTTTACTAATGATATACTGTAGAGAGAGCAGCACTGCACCTGGATTCATTTTAGGGCTAGCTGTTAGGGTGAGGCTCATAATAAGTCTGTCTACCTGGCGATTATTTTTGGCAGAGATGTAGGGGTGATACAGCAGTTCAACAGGAAAGATTGGTGGGATTTGAAAACTGTGATGGAAAGCATCATTCAGATACATGGTTCTTTTCAAGACAGTCACTCAAGTTATTTGGTGATGAAATTTAGTTATTCCACTCTGCTCACTTTCTTTTCCTTAAAGACAACGTCCATGTGTTTAACTGCTTCCAAATCCCTCTGAAATCCATGCAATCTTCTCAGATACGGCTTAAACAATTTGCTGTGAAGAATAAAAGTGCAAAGGTTTTAAGTGCTAGGGTGTGAATACATTTAGGCTTAACTATAAATTGGATATTAAAACCCTACTTGCTGTGTGATGGCTCTCTGACTTGAATGTGAGGACTGTTCCTTGAATGCTTGAACCAATGGTTGGAACAAAAATTAGATAATTACATTAGCTCTTGATAGCTCTTTTTAAAGAAAATTTACTCTCCAGTTACCTTTGCATAAAATTCTCCATTACCAACAGATGTGAGACAACTTGTCAAAACATGTTAAGCATAAAAGACAGAGCTGATCTGCTTGTATTGATGTCACTGCATCAAGGTTCAATCTGTGGGAGCTGTGATTCTTAGATCATGTGAGTCTCCCATGCACAGCCCTGAACTTTAGCTGAAAGAGATCTGTCATAAATAAGAACAGGATAATCAGACTAGAAAAACTAAAATTTCTGAAGAAATTTTACAGGGCCTGCCAAAGCGCGCCAGTCGGTCTGCACCCGCCGTCCCTAC
>CAEFZX010027204.1:0-12510 GCA_903066825.1 Alfaro cultratus
GTACTGAGTTAAAATATTAAGACAACTTGACAAAATGCTAATGAGTCAGATTACTGTGTTTAGTTTAAATTTATATGAAAAAAATAAATAAAAACAATTTCCCCTACAAATATACAATCTGGCCACATTATGTGCAGCTTTCATCAACACTGTCAAAGTTATGCAAAAATGCAATTTCATAAAGACTTATAGAAATGTCAATGGACCATGGAGAGCTTAACATACCTATCCATGCATCAAGTGTAGATATATCAACAGATATTACACACATAAGAAAAAAAAAAAGAAAAAAAAAAATAAATCACAGATGTTATTATCACAATTGATATCAATTTTAGAGCACATAATGCTTCTTGAATGTCTTTCTGGATCATTTTTTTAAAGAAAACTCCCACTTTTGTTAAAAGGCAAACTGCCTGTGGCAACATGGAGCAGTCAGACCGAGAGTGACACCTACTGGTGATTTATTGTAAAGTCAGTAAAGGCTGACTTGAGCTATCTCGATCGGTTCAGGTCGTCTGTTAAAAGCATTATTTGTGCCCCTATCTGGTTTAAGGAACGCATTAAATTATGATGAATGCACCTCTGTCTGAAAATGATTTGAAAAATGCACATAAAAATGTCATTAGTTGAAAAATTCCTTTAATTTTTCTTTTCTGAAAAAGACTTATAATTGCAAGTCTTCAATTATCAAACAATTTGGGATGTTTTTGTGCCAATTAAAAGCAAAGGGACATCTCCTGAGTCTCCCAACACCTCACTGATGTCCTTTGTCCCCTTTAGCAGACCCGCTGCTATTTGAACCCGTATCCAGACCTTTCCCAATTAGACCCACCTTCCACTTTGAGGTTTACTTTCTCCAAGGCGAGGGAGAAAACAGAGTCTTTTAACAAGCGGGCCCCTTCTTCTTGTTCACGTGGGGAAGTTTACCCACATCTGTCTCAGCTACTAACCCCTGGAAGAGAGCGGGTCAGTGCCAAGGCCAGAGGTCACCACTTGTCCCATTGTGAGCTAGAACCAACACGAACCTCGACCGAATACGGCGGTCAGCGGGACGCGGTGCCCGTTTTTTTTTGGTTTTTTTTTAGGACCGCGGATGTGTGAACTGAGCAGGAGTTGTGCTTTCAAACGGAAGCGCTTGAAAGGGACCCTTCAGGTTTCCTAATGAAGTAAAGAACAAATATCTGTCCTGCTTTGTTGTTTCTTTTCTACGCCGTCAATGGCCGGAGCACAAAGTGGAAAATGAAGGCGCGGCTGGAGAATTTGCAGGTGTGCAAGGATGCGTGTGAAGTTACAGGAAGGAGGAAAGCGTTTACTCAAGGGGGAG
This sequence comes from Alfaro cultratus, assembly GCA_903066825.1. Classification (NCBI taxonomy): domain Eukaryota; kingdom Metazoa; phylum Chordata; class Actinopteri; order Cyprinodontiformes; family Poeciliidae; genus Alfaro; species Alfaro cultratus. Next base: position 1,328 of record CAEFZX010027204.1, read on the forward strand.
GTCTGTGTGAGAACGGATCTAGTTAGGAGCGTCACAACAGGCCTGACAAAACAGAGGTCGGGTCGGGCCGAGCTCGCAGCATCGACCCAGCAGTGTTCGTCCAAATTATATAATAGGAAAAAAACAGCTGTCAGGTTCCGTTCCCCTGCCACAGCCGCTTTCTCTTGCTAGCTTTCTTTCACTCTTATCAGCAAGCCACCATCCATAATTGACCTGATTCCCAGATTTCTGTTCCTTTGACCACCCCTGCCGTAGCATAAAAGTGGGCAGCATAGGTGGCAGAAGACGGGCCCGGCCGAGGGAACAAGGAAGGTGAAAGAAAGTATTCTTCCAACATCTTGAAAGAAAAAAGCAAAATCAGCATAATGACCATGCTCCCCTGCCACACATTCACGCGAGGAGACCTCCTCCCCACACCCATCCACATCCAAAATCTTGATTAACCTCCCTGCTCACTCCTTCTTTCCCACCCACTCACATTCTCACACACACACGGACACAAAGTGGCTCGGAGGCCCCCTGACAGATGGGGAGAGAGGTTTCAGGGGGTTCCTTCTGAACAAATGGCACCCTGGTTTAGTGTGGTGTTGTCAGGGTTTGAATTGATCCCCGGGACTACAGAGGCTTCTCTCTGCCATTGTGTCACAATGGCAACAAGTGTGTGGAGCTGGGAGCAAGCTTGTACAGGCATGGGACCCATACCTCATGAATGATAGCTTAGCAAATGGCCCTCCTTTCACCAGCTTTCATTGTAGGGCCATCTCTTCTTTTTCTTTCATGGCCTACTCTAAAACCTCGCCCAGCTTTGTTAGTTTTATTGGGTTTGATTGGTTTGGGATTCAGAAACGTGTTGGTTTTTGTCTGATTTTGTGTGTGTGAACTCTTGGGCAACAGAGGAGGAAAATCTGTCGGCGGTGGCGTTTTGACGGGTGCCTATTTATTTTTTTTTTCGGTTGTTAAATTGATGGACGCCGCGGTCTCACGGTACGGTCCGAGGAACGATGTAAAGCTATCTGTCAGCGGTCAAAGCCAGTGAATGTGATTCAGTTTTATATGAATAGTGCTTCCTGGGAGGTCGGGAGTTCTTCCCACTCAATGAGTTAAACGCCATGTGTACAATTTTCACAGCGTTCCATAAATTCAGATGCACGGCAGCGAGACTTTCACACAAGATTAGATCCCTTCTCATCAGCTCAGGGGGAAATAATTGGGACAGTGATGAAACTGGTTTCCAGTTAGCCAGAGTTAGATTTTCCTGCCGTTTACACAGGAATTAGAAAAGAGAGCGTATGCAAGAATTAGTTGAAAAAGCACAACTTACTCATCACCTTAAACAAGTTTTGTATTGTCTTTATGCATAGGTAGTCAGTGGGGAGTTGGAGCTACACTATCAGATGTATCTGAGAATAGTGACACTGCTTTGTCTGCTTTGTGCAGAACTAAATTGAATTTTATCTCTCAGAAGTTTTATGATTTTCCTGCATTTGTACTGGATGTAGGACAACATCCAACATCCAGCTATAGGCCTTGGCAGCTATAGGCTTGCCCAGGCCCAGCAATACGCCTATTGGGCTCATTATTGGTCTGTATTTTTAGCTCTTGCTCAACATATACTAGTTTATCATATAATGCGACTTTTTCTTCATCAGAAAATAAAACCTGACTGAGAATGTGACCTAGACTAGGGCTAGGGTTACGCATAATCTCTGCTCGCTCATTCCCTTCTCTGTCTGGTTAATGTTTCATTCCTACTCTACGCTTTTGCAAAATGAAGAAAAAGGGGGAGGCTTGTTATTAACCAAGGGCTGGTTAATAACAAAAAGGAAAATAGTAGATTAATGGGTAAGCAAATGCTATCAAAAGAGCAGGAAGGATTGCAGGATTAGAATGTTCTTATCCTCTACATGTGATAGTTCCTTGTTCTGTGTGACTTTGTATCTAACATCTAGTCTCTGGTTATAAGAAAGTGGGAAATGTTTTTATTGAAACCATATTATGTTGAATTTTTTACATTTTGACACCTTACAACCACAGTCTTCAATATATTTCATTGGTTTTATTTTGTGGCAGGCCTAAAAAAAAGTGGATTAAATTTCCAAAAGGAAAGGAAAATTTAGAAAACATTTAAGTATTGAAAGCATGAAACACAAATAAATCAGTTAGCCTTCCTGTTGTTTTTCACATAAAGTTTATCATGTAAGAAAATCCTTTCTTTTATTGTCGTTTTTGGGTTTTTTGTGCCTTCTATCAGTAGAAAACATCTGTGTTTGTCTGCACATGGTGCCAAATCATTAACTGCTCTCTCAAAGTGGTCATCCTGGACATTTGCTTACTATGTTTTCTTCAGCTGTGACTGCGTTTTTCCTCTGTGTCTGAGCCAAATGAATGATGGTTGACTGCAGCTCCACTCTGACGATAGAATTAGCATAAATTGATTTATTGGGGCCAGAGTTCAGGTTGTTGTGAGTTAGCTAATAGCACTGATAGAGTGTGGATATCGCTACAGGTGTTTTGGAGGATACATTACTGTAGTTTTCTCCATACAATGATTATATGGAGAAAATGAAGACTTGCCTGGTTCACTAACATGAAGTAGTTTTTCTGGTCAGTTGTTCGGTAGAACATGCTGACATGCCTGTGCACATCAGATTAACAATGACGGGGGGGATGGAGGAATGGATTAAGTTTTACCCAACTTTGTGGTATAAAACAATATCAAAAGTTTTGAAAATCTCCCTGAGCATTGTTCAGTCCATTGGCTGCAAATGAAAATTAGAAAAACAGTTGAGAGGCTCATGATAACTCTGGAGGAGCTGCAGAGAATCTCTCATAGGAAAACTATTAGTCATGATGAATCCCAAAAATCTGGCTGGATTCTGATCCCACCAAGCTGAATTTACAGTGAGCAAAAGTGAGCAAAAAGTCCTAAATTTTTTGGCATTTATCTGGCTGAGAGAAACCATGAGCTGTCATTATATATATATATATATAAATATGATTTACATGCAATGTGTGACTACAATTTGTAGTCTGGTTGTAGTCAGAGAATACAAGTTCCCATCTGATACATATATCCAGGCATTGCGACAACGTCCTCACTTGCTGGATGTGACATTTAATCACATCCATCATTGGGGTGGAGGTGGTGTAAGGTTCGCATTTTAAGAAAACACGGCATGAGAACAGGCAACCGAAAAGTCCTTTGAATGAGAATCAATTAATTTTCATTTACCTCCATTAGCACTGGGCAGAGATTTGCATCAGAGAACCTTTTACCAAACTGGCAGTGGTCTTTTTTCTTTTTGTAGCTGAGGGAGAGGGCCGCATTAAGCTAATGATGGTGGGAGGGCAGAGGGAGAAACAAAGCGCAGAATGTCCGGGAGGGGTGGCCGGGCCGTCCTTTTCTCTCATTAGCACCTCACAACTGAGCTCCAGTCACAGTTAAAGCCCCCACAGGCCGATCATTGGCTGCTCCCTGGCATGAGAAAATACACCGAAAGCTTATAAAAATTTGTCTTCATAAAATGAAACCTTGTGGTTTTATTTGTATTCTTATTTGAACAGACTACATCATTGCACTGTAAATTTACAGTGAGCAAAAAGTCCTAGAATTTCTGACATTTATCTGGCTTGTATGATAACTTAGAAAATTGAAAACCTAAACTGAAACACTTATTTTACATAACCAGTAAAGTTAACATTTCATATTAACTATTGAAACGTATAACGGGTTATATTTTAGTGTAGAAGCCAGAAAGTAAGATACTATAGGTTTTGCAAATTTGCAACCTCTTTTTAAAAACTTTCAGTATGAATTTGTTGGAATCCAGGATGTCAAACCAATTCAAACGTCTACTTTGTTTTGAAGAGCAAACAATTGAGAGGCTCATGATAACTCTCAAGAAATAAAAAAGAAAATCAAAGCTCAAACTACATGTAGTAATAACCATGTGTAAACTTTGATGTTTTGATAAATAATCTAGGCTTCAATGGGTTGAAAAGTTATGCTTAAAAAACACAGCACCTTTCAAATATTTATAAAAAAATATATATTAGGGCCCTCGGCTGTGATTGTGGCCATTTGTGGCCAAATTTTAATCTTCATCAGACCATAACTTATTCTTTGTTAGATTGCCTTACAATATTTTGTAAGGCTGCTTTTTATTTTGTAGAAGACTAGTAAGACATCAAAAAATAAATAACTAAGGACAAAAACATCTACGGTACTTCCAAAGAATCTTTTAAACCTTAACAAATTTTTGTTTCTGCTTTTAGTATCGTAAACCGCTTTCAAAACACAACAGCATATTTAATAGTTTTGATGATTTTATTGCTTTAAATGCCAGGTTACTTCTTGTCACTGCTGTTGTACAAGAAAAAAAAACACATTTAACAAAACTTTTGTGGGTGTTTTTTACAAATCAGTCTTAAAAATCATACATACTTCCAAAATTGTTGCTCTTGTTGCATTATTAGGTTTTGTGGAGTCACCAGTCTAAATATCTACTACCCTCCTGAGTTATCAAGGACAAAAAGATCCACTGCTATGCAATCATATAAATACATTTTCAGCTTTTGATGAAAATGGGGATCGGGATGAGGTACATCCAAATCCCTTACATAATACACACACATAGACATAAAATGACATAAAACTTTTTGTCCACATTGTTTTCAAATCACACTAAACCTTTCCTGCTTTTAGGTCAGCTAGGGTCATCAAAAGTATTGTTATTTGCTAAATACTAGAATAATGAGAGATACATTTTTAGAGAATGTTTTCTTTTTCTCTAGATGCATTTCCATAGCATTTGGTAGGCTTGATCCAGAATGCTGCTGCTCGCTTTCTGACTAAAACCAGGAAGAAAGAGCACATAATACCAGTTTTAAAGTCTCTACACTGGCTCCCTGTAGCTCAAAGAATAGACTTTAAAATACTGTTGTTAGTTTACAAATCACTTAACGGCTTAGCAGCACAATACATTAAAGATCTGCTGTTGTTGTATCAACCTTCCAGACCTCTCAGGTCTTCTGGTTCTGGTTCTGCTCTGCATCCCCAGAACCAGAACCAAATGAGGAGAAGCAGCATTCAGCATCTATGCACCACAAATTTGGAACAAACTTCCAGAAAACTGTAAAACAGCTGAAACACTGACTTCCTTTAAATCTCGACTAAAAACCCACCTGTTTAGAATTGTATTTGAAACATAATCAATTACAAATTTAGTAATGGAACTTGACTTGATGTCATGTTCTGATTGTTGATTCTATGTTGCATGACTTTGTGCTTTTGTGGTTGTTATGATGTAAAGCACTTTGAAATGCCTTGCTATACAAATAAAATTTTATTGATTGATTGATTGCTTTTTTAAACTCTGTCTATCTTCCACAAGCTTCTCACAACAGTTTTGAATTATGACGCTACCTTCACATGTTCAGATCTTTAGTTTTCACTTCCAGTTGCTTTGTTACAGTTAGGCATACAGACGACAGATGAGAACTTATATGATTGCGATAAATGGTAGAAATTCTCCGTTTTATGCAGAGGGACTTATTAGATTATTTACATTGAGATGTAGGAGTCAAAAGTGGCTGAATACAAGTGGAAAACACCCTTGCAGTGTTAATTATTGAACTTGTTCAACTTCACAATGATGCAGTGCTTTCGGTTGATTCAGCAAATTAACATAATGTGTAAAAGTTCACGGTATTGTTTTACACTTTCCAAAATCTTCACTTTGAGTAGCGTTGCATGTTTGAGAAGGATCACATTTCATCAAGATTTGAAATGAGGGTCCGATCGTTGATTTAAAGCAAAAACGTGTCTCCGCGTGCAGGGAGGGGCCGAGACAGTATGAAATTGAGCGGAAATTATGAGCAGAAAAAAGGATGAAAGGCCGAGTGGGAGCAGGGAGCAGACAGGGTCACAGATGTGACATTGCATAAACAAAAGGAGTGGCTGGGCATGAATGTGTGCAGACATCCCAAGCAAAGCTGTCCCCCAGCTGTTTACTTCACCTGTCTATTAAAAAGGAACACATTTCATGGTGAACACAGGAGAAGAGACAGATTTACTGGGCTTACAAGGATGAGGCCTTAAAGCAGTTTGATTATTAGACAACCTATAAATAACCTCTCCTAATGTTCCTAGGAGACCCAGCTCTTCACTTAGAGATGGACTGGAATGTGTCTGAATATTAGTTCCCAAAGTGATTTCACTTCCAAATTGTTTGTAGCAAAATGAAAACTTTAAAATATTGAGAAAATAACTGGAGTCATGCGCGGCAACATGGTGTAACTTTCTCAGACAGATTCTGTACACGGGCAGCTCCAGTCTAAAACAAGAAACTAAAGTGGAGCAGAGGAATCAGATGGCTTAATTGTTCCTCGACAATTAGACCATCACTCAAGAGTACACTGAAAAAGCATGGCAGAAGTAGAAAAAGACAGGAGGCGGTTAAAGAATGGGATAAAAGTGGAGGGCCCTAAAACACCCACTGTGCGAGAGGGAAAGCAAGAGAGGGTCTTCTGCCATTGAAGACCCGACAGGGCGAAAAAAGAGCAGAAAGCAGTTTACAATACTGTACAATGCTGTTCTGCATCGTTAAGTGGCGCGGAGGGCAGGGCTGGGACAATGAGCTTCTGTCTCTAAAAAAATAAAGGCCAGCAGCCCCAGAGGAGTCCTCCTTTTCAGCCCATATGGCTGCAGCACTGACAGGATGCTCCGCTCGCCCCGGCCGCATGCTCAGCATCTGGACACGGGAGGTCGCTCCTCAGTGACCACTCGAGCAATAGGGAGGATTACTGGGTTTCCACAGTAACACCACAGCAATACACTGGGATGTGGGACAGCAATCAAGGGATTAGGAATAGGAAGTACTTCAGGGTAGGTTTTTTTCCCCCCTTTTATTGGATTGAAAGTAGCAAAATAAAAAAAAAATCTAAACTGAAGTCTGGAGAAAATGTCAAATCCTCACTTAATTTTATGGAGGTTAGGAAAGTTAGATAAAGTCAACATTTATAGCATTTATAGCACATAAATGGCAGCAACCAAATAAGTTTTTTTTGTTTTGTTTTTTGAATACAGAAGAAGCTGATTTTGTGGTGTTTATCAAATAGAGCTGTTTTTTTTTTTTTTTAATTCAGAACACTGAAGGTCCTTCATCGTTCTAGATTTATTTGTATTTGCCCATTTTGCATAAAGTGAGTATAACGATATGGTTAAAAGAAATTTAAGAAAGACAAAATAGAGAGCTCTGCAGCAGTTAGATGCACACCTTGCACACACAGCAGCAGGATGCATCATGGGAAGGAGGCTGAGCTTGTGGAAGCGGTGTGACGGGTGAGGCAATGTTCTGTTGGAAAACCTTGAGCCCTGCTGTCCAAAATGATTGTTAGTTATAAATGTAAGACAGCTGTCCCACCACAACATATCTTTTTTATATTAATAGCTTGTAAAAGTGAAAATAATTCCCTCCATTAACTCTAGCATACACAAACTGATCACCTGATAAGCCAGTCTGTCACAGTTTTTAGACATGTTGGGTAAAAAAAACTCCACATGGGTTCTGCTCCTCTTACTCTACATGTAAACTGCATGTCTGTTCCAGAATCAACATTCTGCAACTATGACTGCTATGAGCCAACTATGATATGCAGATGCTTCACTCACCTCTTGATGGCGAATGCTTGAAGTTTGAATAATTTGGAAAATAATTATGACAAGGAAAAGATTATTACAATTCCACACTCAAATGGTAAGTTGGTGATTTATTATTACAAAACAAAACAAATTAGAAGATGACCTCATGGAATAGCAACGTATAGACAGTGTTGATGCAGAACAACTTTGTGAATTTCACACGATTGATCAAGTACACACACATTTTTCAATTCAATTAAAAATACTTTAATCCCAATGGGAATTAAATGTTGTGGTAACTCAAATTATTTGAGACTCTTTAAAGTGTTGTTGTAGGTGGTGATGGCTGTGGGCATCTCCTGTAGCAGTCTGTATTACAGCAAATTTATCTCCAGTCTCATAAAGAGGATGGTCAGGGTTGTCCATAATTTTCTCAATTTTATGTAAAATCCTTTTTCAAGAATATTTAGTGTTGTTTTTCATTTGTGTTTTATTTATTTTTAACTATTGAAGGTCTGTGATAAGAGCTATCTTGATTTGTTGCATGGTATAGGTCTGAAATGAATTAAATAGATTTGATTAGAGGTTTCTGTTCCACTCAAGTAGTTTGTAACAGTTTTTTTAAAACAAAAAAAAAACCTTACTACAAAGCATCCAAATGCATCTGTACACAAGCAGATGCATGTCCAAAGCCTTTATTACTTTAGCTAGTGCATTGTGTATCATGTACCCAGGATGACTCCTGTTCCCTTTGGATAGGCAACAAAGGACTGTCAGAATGATGGATTTTCAAGCTCTGCCTTAAAATCCAAACAAGTGGCCTGCCTTTGCTTCGGCCCATCCTTCAACAGACCTAAAAACCTCTTCGAAAGGAGAGAATATGTGCTAAAGGACTACAGCGGAAAAGAAGTTGGGGGATGAGTCTGGACAAGGAGAACCTTGACAAGTGTTTACCCTCTTTCTGTTGCCAAGCTGTGCAGCAATAACCCACCGTAGCTAAAAGCAGTGCCTTATCCGGTAAGAAAGGCCTCAGTCTGCTGGGTCAGGGGTCACTAACTCCGCCATTGTCTATGACAGAGCAAGCACACTCCAGCTTTCAAAGGTCTCATGATGGGGGAGGAAAGATAGGCTGAAAAACACTGGGTCAGGACCAGGGACTTTATGGGAGCTGAAGGAAGAAAAAAAAGAAGATTTGGACCCCAAAGGTTAAATGAAGAGCGAAAGCCCCCTTCTGTCCAATTACCAAGGGACAAACGCTCACTGTGACCCAGTGGGGTCAGAGTTCAGCGGAGCCATTGGTAACGGCACACTCTGAGTTTTTGTGGACCAGATGAGATGAACCTCTGCAGTGTTTATCTAAGTGACACCGCGACCAATGGAAAAAGTATAAATAATTAGGGGGATTGTGAACTGCCACTTAGCAGAATTAATTTATAGGCTGCTTCTTTGGTCCACGAATCTTGAAAACACCCAGCATCTGCAGTGAAAAGGCTGAACATTAATTCTGTTCACTACAAGCAAGTTATAGTGTTCCCTCCTGCTGAAAGAGCATGTAGCAACAGTAGGCAATCTCTTGTCTACTGTAGTGGAAAGTACTACCAACAGCATCCAGCTGATGCCGAGAGAATGTCTAAAGAACGTCAGGAGTGCACACCGTTTCTACTAAGACAAGAATAAAGAACGGTCATAACATCCATCCATCCATTTTCTGTACACCCTTGTCCCTAATGATGCCTATCTCCAGCGAGACATTTCAGGCAAGAGGCAGGGTACACCCTGGAAGGTCACCAGTCTGTCGCAGGGCATCACAGAGACAAACAACCATGCACACACACACACACACACACACTCACACTCTCTAAATTCTCCATTTAACTCTAAATTCTCACAGTGCATTGTTGGGACAATTAAAAATTACTTCTGTGGATTGTTTTAAATGCCTTGAAATAATTTTATTTCCTTTTTGTTGATTTATAACCTTCACATTTGTAATCACTGGTGTGATTGCAGATTGATTATTAACTTGTTTAGTGCTGCATTGACATTTATGTCATTAATGAGGCAAATGTTATTGCAAATGTGTAACAAAAGTATGTAATGACATGGCAGCTTATTACTGGAACTGCCATAATGTTCATGTACCAGCATAATTTTGCTTATAGGTGTATACATGCAAAACCTGTAGGGTAAAAGTCTTGTCAAAATATAATTGTCTCTTCAGGGCATCATTAATTATTGATATATGAAAACTTTATTGTTTTAAATTATCTTAAATGATTGCTTCTGAGGTGTGGTAACATCAAGGCCTCATTCCGTTCAAAAGGAATGGAAAATTTACAGCTCTCCCATTTTTTTCATTCATGTCATCATTAAAATGTTTTATTTTTGTGACTTTGTGTAATTTATTTGAATATTTCTGCCCATATTGTTTAAATAAAGTCAGTATTGCCACTGTTGCAGGTCTCAGGTGGAGGGACAGGCAAACAGATGCAAATAACCTGTTTTAACAGGAAAAGAACAGATGAGTCACAGGAGACGGTGTTGCTGTGCNTTTTGTGTAATTTATTTGAATATTTCTGCCCATATTGTTTAAATAAAGTCAGTAGTTTATTGCCACAACACTTTCCTTTGTAGTAGTGTCTAAATGCCAAGTCAAAAGAAATAAAACTCGAATAACTACACAAATGTACATCCTCAAGCAAACTATGCATTTATTGTGTTTGCCTAACTACAAATACAATGGGCTAATTTTTACCAACTATTCAGAAAAATCACTAAGAGCATCGATCAACAGTATAATGGAAGATGATAACTTTAAAATAATAAGTTTGTTATGGACCGTAGATCTGGAAAATTTAATAAAACAACTTGTTCCAGACCCAGAGCTGAGAGGAAACTGAGGATTTTAATAGGATTTCTTTTAACATGCTTAACACTAAAAATGTGTTTTCATTCAGATTGAAAGTGTTTTCCACTGGTTTATTCAAACTGCTACTTTGTATTTACAATGATTGCAATTAACAGATGCTATTAACATTGGTTTTATCAGGGGTAGAGAATTTTTAGGAGTTGGGTGGGTTTTACATTTCAGATTTGACAAGACTGCAGAATGGCAGCATGTTTATTTATGAGACTAAGGCACATGCAGGGTAGAGAGGGAGATGGAGCTATGACCTCATCATTTAAAAGAAAACCCAGCTGTAGCGACCACGCTGAATATCCTGAAATGTATCCACTCTGGAACACGGTTTCAAAAAAGATAGTTTCTGGTCTCCTAAGACTCCGAATCTGTGTGGATATACAGCCTAAATGACACAAATGTCTGTAGATTCATTTAAAATCATCTCTGTGTGGATGGGGCATTAGACTTGTTAAAACTGTAAGAACAGGTAATGTTAAACTGCTGCTTTATATGTAGTTAATTCAAAAGCCCATTCCCTACAATACTAATATAGTTATGCTATTATTATTATTATCATTATACAGTAATATAATTTTCTACAAATGACTTAAGGTTAGCTATTTACCCAGATCAGAAAGA
>CAEFZX010027205.1:0-25368 GCA_903066825.1 Alfaro cultratus
AATTTATTTTTTTGAAAGAAAATCTTTGAGAATCAAACCTTTTTTGCTTTGCTATTTACCTTTCACTCTATTACAAACTGTCACTCTCTGTGTGAATAATCAACAACTCCATGTAGAAAATGCTGACCTTTTAATACACTGGCTACATAACATGAAGCAGAAGTTGAAACTTGTAATTCATGGTGAGTGTGGTGCCAGAATGTTTACACCCAGGTAGGTGGGACAGATGGTCGACACCGGACGGAAAAATATGTCCGTGGCCTCATTTGTTCTCTGAAAATCGTCCAGCTGGCTCTTCTTCTTCTGTCTTGTTTATGAGACATCTTAAGGATCTGCAGTTCATCCAAGTTTGAAATATAAAATATGGCAACTTTCTGTTTTAAATGCAAAATAATTTCAGAAAAACTGTCATTTACACAATTTGAGTTTGATTGTTGGGATCCTTGTTAACCACATATGTTTGCCTGACCTCGGTCCAGGGGCCACCAAGGACATGGGTAAGATGCTCGGTGGGGAGGAAGAGAAGGATCCGGATGCAGCTAAGAAAGAAGAGGAGCGACAGGAGGCACTGAGGCAACAGGAGGAGGAGAGAAAGGCCAAACATGCCCGAATGGAGGCAGAGAGGGAAAAAGTACGACAGACCATCAGGGACAAGGTAAATATTTATAAATTATTATGAGAAAAGATATTCAATTTGACCATCTCTATCGAGAAAGAAGAATTTAAATGGTGTGAATATTCTCCCTTCTAAGCAGACTTTCTTACAGTATTTTACTGTGGTCAATATTTAGCTGCTCTAGTCCTGGCAGCAAAATATGCAGTGATGATAAACAGAAACGAGAACATTATCCTCTGATCTAGGACAGCTTATTTTCTGAAAGGCTTTGTTTCAGCCTCGTTTTCTTCATCTTTGTTGCAGCGTCCCACTTTTATGACCAAGTGGAAGAGCTTCAGCCTTTAGCTCATTTGATCAAAAATACCTCACTCTGATCAACGCTGCTTAGAGCCAAAAATACTTCCAGCAGTCCAAGCTACAGAAGACCAGCTTCTTATTTATATTATTAGAAGTGCCACAAAAGCTACAACAAAGCTGTTTTTGATGCTTTAAAGTGGTGAAATCTTTTTATATGCTACAGCAACCAAATTGGGCCAGTTTTCAAGTCATCCTTTTCCGCTGCTCAACTGATTTTTGATGCAAACGATGTATTTTAGGCATTGTGGGATGTTTGTGTTTCTGTCTGTAAAGCCTATGATAATGACCTTATTAAGGGATTGTTAGAGCATGCTTGAGATGGGTCAAATGGGTTCAAAACATTACCATTTCAACCTGAAGTTGTGTTGCATCTGACAAAAATTCAGCTCCTTACTTTCTCCTGATATGTTTATAAAATCCACTTCTTTGACAGACTCTTCTTTGAGACTGTCTTCAAAGTTTTCAGCTTCAGATATTGAATTTAGATGAAATTCTTTGGAAATTATTTGGACTCATAGGACTTGTTTAAAGTTAAATATGTGAAAAATGTAATAAATTCAGTCATGTTTGATGCCAGCCAATCAAGAGAGTGAAAAAACTCGATCCTAAGTATTTTCGCTGAATTTTTTTGCTTGAAATGGTTTCGTCTTGAAATAAGAAAATGTGTATGCTTTGCGTTTTTGTCCATTAGAAATGGTCCTTTTTATTAAACTCTCTCGTCACCTTCATGTCAAGCAGCTGTGTCATCCTGCAAAAATGTGTTCCTGGTCTTTCTTAAGGTTTAATTAACAATGAAATATTTGCTTGTTTAAATAAAACAAAACCATCCGCTTATTCTCCGTAACTTAGAAGTGTGATTTATGCTTTTCTTTTTTTTAATTTCCAACCAATCTTTTGTAATTTATTGTAATCCCAAAAGAGAAAATCAAATATAATTTCATTCTCTTGCAGAAGCTACAAGGTGAACAAAAAGACTTAAATAGAGTTAGGATTAATTTCCTCTGTCTTCCTCTTCCCACCACCTGTTTTTCTGCCTGCCAGTATGGGTTGAAAAAGAAAGAGGAAAAGGAGGCGGAGGAGAAAGCAGCCATGGAGCAGGCATGTGAGGGATCACTGACACGCCCAAAGAAGGCAATCCCAAGAGGCTGCGGAGACGAAGAAGAGGATGAGGAGAGCATTCTCGACACCGTCCTTAAGTACCTTCCCGGACCTCTACAAGATATGTTCAAGAAGTAAAACAGAAAAACAAAGCGAATCAAACGAACCCTAAATTTAGGGTCCGTTCTGGCCTGGGGCCAGGCTGCAGGGCAATGGGGAAGCAGGTATCTTTGTGTCGGGGACTTTGGGTCAAGATTACATGTCAAATGGCTTTGATTGTAGATGTTCGAGTTTCAAAATTCGTCAGGAGCAAAAAGGATCTGGGAGGGGGCGGGGGTTTCTCAAACTTTTAGAGGCTGCACACTGCCTTTGTAGAGACCTTTTACTTCTTTCTTTTCTACTCTTCAAAGATTTCATTATTTGAAGTTTTGTTTTTTTTCTGCATTATCCTTTCAACTGCCAGGTAGTGCATGTTTTATCCTTTTCTTACTTGTGCATTGATTTAGATTGAAGCATTTGTCACATTCCTTTAATGGAGAACAACATTCCACAGTGCACACACTTTCAAAGAGCACTGCCACCACGTTTTCCAGCAAGCTTCAGTCACCATAGTGGGCGTTTTCTACTTTTACAAGCCTAAAGAAGGCCTTTCAATGACATTTGCTACATTAGAAACGTTTTTAGGACATGTGCCTTCATATCATCTCCTCTTGCAGAGGAAGTCGTAAGTGAGGGATTAATTTGTGAGTCAATGTAGTTGTTCAATGACAGTTTTGGAATGATCTATTTTGTGTTAAAATAGCACTATTTTTCGCACAAAAGTGTTCAGGAAATCCTACAAGAGGCCGTTTTGTTTTACAAATAAATTGCCAACAGCTTATTAGACTGCCATCAAGTCAAAAAAAATGTTAAGCAGGCTGAAAACTAGAAAATGTTATATTCAAGCAGATCTTCCATAACCCTTTGAATAATTTTATTTTTGTTTGTGTAACAGATGTAAAAAATATAAACAAAGTTAGCAGTCTGATTCACTTAGACAATCAAACAACTCAACCCTGAAACGCTTGGGAGTATCTCCTTCTCCCATCTTTGATGGTTGATAAATATTTGCTCATTTAGATCACAAACTCATATTTTATTATATCTTTTCATTACTTTAGTTTAATGGATATTACTTATCAGGCAATGATTGAGCGTACTGTTTCTTTTATTTTGTTAACGTGCTGCAAAAATTTATTTTAGTGCAACCAAGATTGTTATTTTTCGATGTTCACCTCAAGTGAAGCTCATCGACATCAAGACCAAAGAAATCCTGGTGAGATCTCTCTGTTTCTTTCGTCGCCACCAGTTTGCTTGCTGGTGAAAAACTCTGCCGTACTGCATAGAAAACAAAAGTTTAGGCCAAGTCGGAGAGGAACGGGTGTGTGAGCTGTTGCATCTCACTGCCTGAAGAGCTGATAGTACTTCACTTTTCTGCTTGTTTTAGTCCAAAAAAAACAAAAAACTAGTGATTCGTCACGTCGTATTTGAGTAGATGTACTGTGATTCAGCAACAATCTCTAGTGAAAGTACTTGAATATATGGACGTTCATGGGTAAAACAAAGCATGTCGGTCATTCCTAAACAACCTGATGGCGAGTCAGTGGTTAGTTATGCAGCGTGTGTGATTAATACATTGTTCCAATGTAAATAAATTTAGAGATTAATAGGACTGATGATAAAGCTGCACACTGTAAAACCTGTTCCTTTATTTTGCTCATTTTCTAGCTCAGATAGGACTTTTCACTAGACAAAGCCATATTGTTTAGACTGCAATAATTACTTAAAATGATTTTAAAAAACAGTATATTTCAACATTGAAGCTGTCTGATGTTTGTTTTCTGTTATAAAATCAGACAAAATGTTTCTGTTTGTAAATCTTCACCACTATCTTGTATACTTTATGTATACGCAAGAAAAATATATAGAAAAAAAAATCCATTGTTAGAAGTGTCTCTGTGTATTATATGTGAACTGTAAGTGTGTGCGTGTTTATATGTTTGTCTTTCTACATGTCTGTGATGTGAGACCATGTTGTCGATTCACATAGTCCTTGTTTAAAACTGTAAATGTGTCTTTGAGATATAATGTGCAGAGGAAGAAGTTGATTTTGTCTCCTAGTTGTGCCATGCCTGAAGAAAAAAAAAAGATACTCAAAACATTCCTTTTAGATATTGAGCATGCAAGTGTTTGGTAGAGACAAGAATAAACCGAATGTCACACACAAAGAAATATGTTTAATCTTGAGCTGCTGTTTCTGTAGGAGACTCTAGGCAACAGAATCTTTGCATTGGATCCAGAAAATCAGCTCTATCTGGGGCTTGAGGAGTCTTTCATGTTTTTTGCTTTCTGAGTTAAATAAGCGGAGGCTTCCTAATTTGTACTTTTTGCATGTGAAGGAAAATATAAAGGCATTGATAGCAGGAAATAATTCATGTGATTTCCAAAACACTGCCCCTTTTTGCTCCCTAATTTGGAAAAAAAAAAAAAAAAGAAGAAAACATAACAAAGAGGGTTTTTCCACCAAACCATTTCCACTGCGAAACTGGTGCAAGTCCTTCCTTAAGCACCAGTTCTTGCCACTTCCCCTCCCACGATTTGAGCTATAGCCCTAATAAACTGGTGCTTTCTTGTCTTAAATTTAGAACCGGAGGATGTGGAAGGGGTGAGACCAATAAACAAGCACAATTTAATGAGCACCATTTTCTAAACTTGTCTAATTTAGGACCAAAGCACAAATTTATAATTAACAATGTGGGTTAGGATTGGAATCACTAACTCTCTCTTATCTTCCAGCCTTTTAAATTTAAATCCAAAATTATTCATAACTCTGGCAGATTAAAAATTCCAATCGTATTTGTCCAACTAAGAAGTCTGTTTCTGATTAGAAATGAGATGGGCATATTTTAAAAAATAACAAAAAATGTAAAAAGGGTATAAGTTAACAAAATAATTTATTAACAATAAATTAGAATTGCTGACCAGCAGTTTGTATATTTTCACCGGTCTTTGAGATCCAGGATGTGAGGTTGAAACACCTCTTTACCGTCACCCTAATCTTTAGTTCCCTTCACAGATTCTCAGGCTGGACTGGCCAGAATAGTGTCCCAGGATTTTCCAAATGTTCTCTAGCCAACTTTAAACTTAATACTTTTTTCTTCAGCAGTGGAGTCTTGTGTAGTCAAAGTACAAAAAGACCATTGTAACTGAGTGCTGTGTTATTGGTTTGATGGAAAATTACACCTAATGTTTTTTCTAAAGCTCTCATCAAACGTTAATGGGCTGTTTTGACATTGTTTTGACTCCTCTGTCAAAAATCTATGCTTTTTGCCTATCGTGACATGACTCTTGTGTAAAGTGTTTATAATCAGAAAGACTTTTACAGGCCAAAAGTTTTAACTAATAGCTAATATATGATGCATTTCTTTAAATGCCTGGATTAATTGGTTTATTGCCAACATCTTGTGAAAAATGAAAGCCAACAGGCCAGTAAGAAATATATTCACTGAAAACAAACATTAAACATGTGTTTAACGCTTTTGTTTTATTTAATGCATCCCACTTTCACTGGCTAATCTGAGGATAATCCCCTGCATTAATTACTTCCAAGCAAAGATTCCTTAAATATCTTGTGCTTCAAAGGACAGGCCCCTCTCACCTGCTGTACTTGGAAAACTTTAAATACACCTACACATGGGAGCTAGGAAAAAGAGATTTGACTACCATTTGTCATTGGCCCTTTGTGGAAACAACAGCCATACATTGTCTGTATGTAACATAGTCTCTCAGCGGGACTCATCTCAAGGCGTCACGGCATGTGAACTGTCTTTGAAAAGGGCTATTTCCACATTGTTAATGTGAGGTTAGTGTGGCATTTCTGTTGCATCTGTGCTTGTCCTCAACTCATCCTATTATATAAGATACATAAAAACCAATGAGTAGTTTTAATGCAATTTTTTTAATGGTTAGAAAAAAAGATAAGATAGGAAACATTTGTGTTTTAGTAGGACAGAAGCATATTTAGGAGTGTGAGAGATGAAAGATTCTGACAGGATAGCAAATGAAGCCGAGATACATCAGCTCCCTCCTGATGTTCCTCTTTAACATCCTAAGTGTTGATGTGATGATTAGTGGAAAAAGCATAAACAAAAAGACTGGATTGTCAAAGCATGTTCTGTTGTCAGGAGCCCCAGAAACAAATATTTAAAAACATCAGTTCATCTTCTTCTACTCAAAAACAGCTAAATTAATGAACATTTTTGTAGAGTGAAGAAAAATCTTCGAATAAGGTTTAGCTTTTATGGAAGTTGTCACAAAATTTGTCTTATTTCTAACATTTTGATATGAACTTACTGCCCTGCTGAATCCTGCCAGTAAATTATGAAAGTGCTCAGTCATCGTCATGTTTACTCTCCCTGTAAGGACAGGAGACATTCTGATAAACACTTGAGCAACTTTGAACACATTCCAGTCTTTGTTGGCATTTGCACTAGAATATGTTAATATTGTTACGCTGACTGATTTATTGGCATCTGCAAACCACTCTTGCTTTTAGCATCTGCAAATGAAGAAGGCGAAAAAGAGAGGAAGTGAGCAGCTTTTTAAAACTTTAAACTGGTGATGTGTGTCCAATTCAAAATACTTAAACATAAATCCCTGAATGTTGTTGCTTTGAACTTTCTTTTCAGTTCTTTATTTGTTATTCAGGGTGAAAATTATTCCAGGGTGAAGAATGTAAAATAAGAGTATACTGTACTTTTTATTTCATTTTATTTTTTCTTAAATGCATGTCATGTACTCAGTGTGGAGCCCAATCACTGTAAACTGCATCATCAATGTAACTGAATCATTCTTTTTGGAAAGTAAACGCATTAAACAAATAAAAGACAAGAAGGTTTATAAAAATCTAATGAACTTCCTATGACTCTGGGTACTTCCTTGCATTTGTTCTTTATTTATTCAAAAATAATCTGAAATGTGAAGGACCTGCTTTGTACCTTTTGCAAATATTAAAAGTACATACAGATATGTCTGAAGAATCACTCTACATGCTGTCAGATTGCCTCTTTAATGTTGCATGGAGGATTTTGTTAGTACATGTGGTGGACTGACTGTGGGCCTAATTAAAAATAGGAACCTAAGATTAATTTCCAGCTGTCAAGAGATGATACTTTCCTGTCTGCCTGAAAGAGTTTCCTCTAACAGACAGGAGGCTTCAACCACTGCTGAGCCTCAGATTCAGGAGGAGCTTTTGTAGCTTTCCTCAGTGGCACAAAGTCTTGGCAGTGGAATAGTGCATCAGATCTTTACTTCAGCGATTGGGTCTGCATGTTTTGTGGTTCTGAAGAAAGCTTATGACCATGTCCCTGATGCATTTTGTTTTGCACTGCAGTGGGAATTGGGGATTCTGGAGATACTCTTACTGGTACTTAACCATCGTATACCAAAAGAAATAGCTGCATGTGAAAACAGCTGAGTTTTCAGGTAAAAATTAATCAGTATCTAAAAATGAAACTGTTTTGTTTTTTTTAAGTAGTAGTGAACAGTTATAGTTTTACATACTACCAGTTTGGTTGGCATCATTTTTCCATTAATAATCATAAACCCAAATTTGAAAACTAATTTGATGATCTGAAATAAACAAGTGTGATAAGAAGAAAATAAAAATAAAAATAAAAAAATAAAAAAACATTAAATAAATAAATCTGTAAGGGGCCAAACACTTAACAGCATTATACAAACTAAATGCATACATATTCAAAAAATAATAATAATAATTACTAATAATGAAGGCCCATTTATGTAATAGTACTGTTACCTTTCTGTTCAAGTTTTCCCTCATCTGATTTACTTCAGGAATGTATTCCTTAAATAATTACTTCTCTGCATTTCTCCAGGTTATAAAGGACAATGACTATATTAGCTGCCAAAAACAGTCAGCAGATTGCTTCTAAAAAGTAGTTAGACTTTAATTTATTTTTTATGTTTCATTGCCTAATTTGTACAGTCATAAAGAAGTTTAATTATAAAGTTATAAATTATAAAAGTTTCGATTTTTAGTCTTTGTATTTTGGTCTTACAATATTGAATATGGACAGTATTACTAAAGAGAGATTGATCAGCCAATTAGAAGTAAGGTACTGAAAATCTATTGGACAACAGCTAACACATTATTGCCCTTTAGGAATATAAACAGATTGTAATATAGTGTCTTAGTCTTTCCTTTGTTTTGATTTTAAGTAAATTACACTGTGAAATTATGTTTACTGTTAATCACACACTTTCTAATTATTTTCATCAAGTAGGACATATTTAGTAAGTAATCCAGTTTTGTTTTCCCACAGTTTCTTCGTTCCCATATGCTTTTTCTGTACGGCACCAGCAGTGACCTGCTGCTGTCCAGTAATCCCTTCCTTCCCCTCATGGCGCTGCTGCCGCCTCCATAAGTGTTTTGTAACGGATGAGTTACCAGCAGTGATTTGCTCTTTTACAGTCTTGTTAATCCTATATGAAAGACTTACTGACAGATTAGCGCGTGTGGGCTGTTGCAGTCTAAAAGACTTTTCTTTTTTAAGAGCTTTGAATGACAGAAAACCCAGAAGTGGTGGGGAGAAAAAGAAAGAGTGTGGGAGATTAGCTGCTTTATTTCTGCCGTTGCTCATATTGAAATGAAAAACTGCAACTGCCAACATTAAAGGTTGCACAATTGTGTGTGTGCTGCTCACATGTGGGCTCTCTCAACCTATTTTCTGAGTGCATGTGTCTGTATTGCCAGTTTATGCTTACAGCTTGAAAACAAACAGCACAGGCTGAAAATGGGTTGAGTTTAAATAATACAACCACCAGATTTTGGAGAAAAAAGGCAGAAAAAACTTTGACCTATGGGGAAACATCATGCAATTTTAAAAGATAAATGGGAAACTTAGACAAAGGCAAACAGTAAGATGTACAAACAACAAGAATACTAACAAAACAAAGGGAAACACTAACTGAGTTACAACTTTGTAAATCAGAATATTTGCTTGCTTATCCTTTCAAGCAAATAAGCAAGGTACTTTACTCTTGTAAAGTACCTTGCTTATTGCCACAAATTTTACTCAAGTAAGAGTAGCACTACTTCAACATATTTTTACTCAAATGAAAATAAAAGTAGCTGCCCCAAAAATAATTCTAGTAAGAGTAAAAAAGTATTTGGTAAAACGTCTACTCAAGTACTGAGTAACTGATCAAATTGTCAGTCATTTAGTATTTTAAAAATACATAATCAAATTGACCGAAACATAAAGTTCTGTGGAAATTTTGGGTATTTTATGAACCAAAGTGAAAATAATTGATATAAATAACATAATTATAAAAATAACAAAAGTAAGCAAAAGAAAAAATATATCGAAATCCGTTTCTTTCAATAATAATAATAAAAAACTTATGAAACTTTAACAAAAACTGAAGGTGTTTGTTCAGTGAAGAAATTCTTAAAAGCCATCAACTGAAAGACAATGGAGAAATAAATACTGCCATCTGGTGAACACTCAAAGTCCCTACAAGTACATTTTCTCTTAATTTCAAGGTTTTGAAGTGCAAGTCATAAATAATCTGGCCTTCATTGGATTCTAAAAAAATAATTCAACAAGCTCTGAACCTTATAATTTTGGCAGTGTGTGTGTAAGTGCCAAGTCCTGTCTGAAAATATAATCAGCACACACAGAAAGAAATCAGGAGAGGAAAACATGAATCACTCAAATGTTCCTGGTAAATGGCTGAGCTGATTGAACTTGATAAAAAAAAAAGAGAGAACTGAAGGACACTAATCCCAAATCATGTCTGACTGAGGAAGCCTCTGTGCCTTTCCACTCGTTCTCCAGCCTCTTGGACCTTGATGATTACCAAGTGAAATGCAAAATGAACTTTCATCTGAAAAGAAGACTTTGAACTATTAAACAGCATTTAATTTTTACTAACTTTTTTAGTTTTGCTATGAATGTTCTGTAAAATCTGTGTGCTTCTGTCAGTCTTGGCCAAGATTCTCTTGTAAGAAAGACTTTTAATCAATCTTGTAAAACTGAAAACATCGTATTAACTGAACTTCACACCCAAACAGATGTGTGAAAAGACTAAAACAACCGATCAAGACATCAGGTTGGAGGCTAAAGCTTGGACACAATTGTGTCTTCAAAATGGACAATGACCTTATGCACTTCACCAAATTAGCTCCAAAGTGTCTTAAATAAATCAAAATCAAGGTTCCGATATTACAATCACAAGCTCTGACCTCACTCCTAAGAAAATTACCAGAGGTTTGATAAAAAGGAATGGAGTTAAATTCCAACAATTCATTTTGAGAAGGTTGTACAAGTATACTGGTTTAAACTAGAAATGTCAGTTTGTCTTGCAAAGAAAAAGCGGAGTCAAAAATAATCCAGATAAACGTAGGTAGGTAAATATAAACTTTTAATAACTTTCAGAAACAACTGAAATACATGTGCAGTAACTCAAAGAGAACAAAAATCTAAATAAAAAATTAAAGACAAGTTCCTGAGAGGCATGAACACGCTTAAAACAATCTGCAAGTAAAATGAATAAAACTGAGAGAATAAAACTTGGGAGCATATACAGTATATTCAAATGGTAAATGGACTGAACTTATATAGCGCTTTTCCAGTCATTTTGACCACCCAAAGCGCTTTACACTAGAGTCACATTCACCCATTCGCACTCACAAACACACACNTGGCAGGAGGAAGCTGGAATCGAACCTACAACCTTCCGATTGCAAGACGACTACTCTACCACACAGCCACAGTCGCCATTTTTCAAGAAGAAAAATGGTGAGCAAAAGGAAATTAAACTGGAAAAAGAACAAGAGTTTATAACCAGGAGAGAAGCCACTGCTGTACAATCATGTTATCTCGTGAAAAAAAAAAATTATTATTATTTTTTGAAAAATTAAATTTACAGTAATCATTTAAAGTGATATTACCAAGTTTGGGAAAGATGAACCTTTTCACACACAAAAAAATTATGGCAGTAAAAAAGAAATATTTGCAGCTTGAGTATTTAAGCTCAATACAGTGTCTACATTAAAAACTCAGAAATATGTAGCTGTTGATGCTAATTACGTAATTAGACAGGTAACATTATTTCTGTGTTTTTACTGGTTCCTGGTATAGTGCATTTTCTTAGCAGTTTCTAATTAGCAAAAAGATTTTCTTCCCAGCCCTACAGAACAGCATGAATTTGTTAACCTACCAGTCCCTCAGTTCAATGAAAGGTAGACAACACCAAATCCCTGAAATCCTGAGAAAAACATTGATAACTACTTATATCATTAGTTATCCATAGTCATCTTTGTCCAAAGTACATGTTTTATAAAATCATGACAATTTTTTCTTAAACCTGTGTTTTGTTTTTGCTTTGGTATTTCTCCACACATGCAAAGTCCCTCATGTAACATTTCCGCTAGTACTGTAACAGGTTACTGTTATTCATGTTAAATATGCCCAGTTTAAAAATTACATTGCCCTTCTGCTACATCAGAAAATAAGCTGGGATACCCCTTCTCCCGAGCATGAAAGTGCAACAGACTGAATGTATAATATAATGTAACAAAATACAGTCCTTAAATTCAGTAATACTTAAATGACAGTCAAATCAAAGTTTTTAAAGGCAGATTTGAACGTACACAAACACACTACAGTACAGCTCAGTTATAATAAAACAAGTACAATTATTTTTCCCTGACATCAATAACAATGTGTCTCCACGTAAATAATGAGTTCTTTCTCCTTTGATTCATCTCTTTGATATAAACAGATTCAATCGAGTACTAAAAGTGCTGGTTGGAAATATTTAAGCAGAATTAATTCCTTTGAGTCACATTCAAATTCTTTCAGTATCATTCAAAACCACCTATGGATATTATTTTATCCTAATAAATGACCTTCTGTACTCAAGATTAAAAGACAATTTATATATAAAATGCAAAGACTATTTATAACAATGTCAAAGAATATTTCTGGATAAGCTTCTTAGCCATCATTTACTGGCTCATTGAGTTTTACTATTACATGCCGTTAAAAAGCATTTAATAAAAAAAAATACATAAATGAATAAATACATGAATAAATAACTTTGAAAAAACAGTTTATATTGCAACAAAATAAGAGTTACCTCATATTGCAAGTAAATTGTAACGTCAAGATAGCAAAGAAGCTGGTTAAGCTGATAAGTGCTAGCTTGGTACCTCTCCGTCTCGTTGTGCTAAAAGACCTGATCACTCAAATAAAGAGATCAGATGCACTGATGAACCTTTTGGATCATTGACCCAAGACCACAATCCAAATCCTGGATAAAGAGCTTCGGTGAATGTGGTGTGGAAAGTGTGGATGTGGATCAATGTGTCTGAGGAGACTCTGTAGAAGGACAGCGTTCCTGCCGGCCAGTCCAAATACACTGCTACTCTGTGAGATGAAGTGCCCACTGTGGTGTAAGGGAAGGATATTCCTTTTTTATTGTGCCAAAGAGAGTAAGATTTGCCATCAAAGAACAAAGTCCAAGATTGGTCATTTCCACCAAACCAACCATCATTTCCCTCTCCTCTCCTGATAATTCCTTTGTAACTCACTGAAGTGTGAACCCCACCCGTTAGCTCAACCTCCCAGTAACAGCGACCTGTCAGACCATTTGAACACATCACCTGATAGTTCTTCTCAAACCTGTCTGGATGATCGGGATATGGTTGAGCCTCCTCCACATATGATGCCTTTGTGTTGTTGTCTGACAGTTTCACATTTCGGTTCACCGAGTTTGTGTCGACTGTGAGTTTACAGCAATCTGAAGAGCAAAACAGAAAATAATGCCTTGTGATTTACAGTAATAATAGTTATAATGCAACACATTAACCTATATCCCATCTCTGCTTTATCCCACCTGGACATTTCAATAAACACATCTATCCTTCTAACTATATATTACAAAACTATTGTTCCAGCTTTTAGGTAATGTAGCCAATAAAGAGTAGCTCCAGATAAACTTCTGGTTTTAGCGAAAAGTTTCAGACAACAGCAAACCAAGTCACAGAGGAGGTATTCTTGATAAAACACATTCTAAGAAAGACATGTATAAATATGCACCACAACAGATGGACTGTTTATTGCATTGCAGCATGTTGATGGAGAAGTTTTCCCCTTCGTTTTGTCACGTTTCATCTTTTTCATTCTTTTAGCTGTTCACCCATAAGCTATTCTGCATCACATTTCCTCCATAATAAACCAAACATAATCTAAGACATCATCCACACAGAGACGAATATGGTAAATCTTTAAAAACAAAAGATAATGTGTGTTCAAACTAGAGGATGTCACGCCACCGAAGACATTGTAGTAGGCATGCCAGGCCAATTGGTGGCGCTGCAACACTGCTGTTTGTGTGAGTGTGGCACACACCAGTCACAAAGAGGGATGGAGCTACTTCATGACCTCAAAAAAGATGTGGCTCACATGTACACGATGTTACCTACATGGTTCATAGTTAGTAACAAAATTGGAGACTCCACAGACAAAGCTTATCTTGCTCAAATGTACTTATAGGGTTAGGGTTAAACTGTTCACTGTGAAAAAAAGATGATTAAGTCAATAACAGAAAAAAAAAAATATTCAGCCTGAATTGGTGATAAGATTGAATGACCCAGAAAAAAAAAAGAGCAATCCAAAAATGTTAGCCAGCCTCAAAGAGAGAGACAGAACAGTCAGTCCTGAAACACTGTGTTTGAGCTACCTTTATACCTGTCACAACCCCTTTCAGGTGCAGCTGGAGCTATAATGAGCTAACCCATTCACCATATGTAGAGAATAATAAACATCTCAAACTTAGGGCTCTCAAGCCATCACAACACCGAAACATGAAACTGGCATTTTGAAATTCTTCCACTCTGGAACCTAGCTTCAAAAATGATTGTTTTTGGTCTCCCAAAGCACCGGATCAGTGTGAACCCACAGCCTAAACATCAAAATGTTTTTTGTGGATATGTGGTTGTTGGAGTTTGCTATAGGCAGAATTCTGGCTTTTGTTCCCATTTGTTAATTTAGGTCCAAGTTTCTGATCTCATACCTGTAAATTAGCAATTAGTAAAATAGCCTGGAGCTTGCTTTTTTGTGAACTAGTGATAAGTTCAAAAAAAAAATTGTACTTACATTTCCTCAGTCCTGGTGTTAACCACTTGACTCCAGCTGGATCTGTTCTGAAGAAATTTAGCAGGGAAGAAAAATGTTAATACTTCTTTACGTCACACAATGACAGCAACATATTTTCTTTGTCTCAACACAGTGAATTTGTCTGTGACTGAATCAGGCCTTTCCATACCTGAGAACTTCAAGCTTGGACTGTGGATCCTTCAAATTAGCAGATAGAAGCTTTACTCCAGCGTCATCTGAATGGTTATAGGTCAGATCGAGTTCTCTCAGATGGGAAGAGTTGGAATTCAGAGCTGATGCCAGAGAAGCAAATCCTTCTCCTGTGGCCAGACAGCCAGACAGTCTACACACAGAACAATGTAGAGTGAGCACAATGAAGGACTTCAGAAATTATGTCATTCTTACAAACTGAAGACTTTGGTCAGCAAAAGTGATGGCATTTTTTTTCTTTTACAGATGTTGGGAAAAGACAAAACTTTCAGAATAAAAATGGGGATTATATTAGATATCTTGCCAAGTTCTATCTATTTTAGTACCTACATGCTTTCTGAAGGTAGGTTGGTTGTACTTCAAGATGTTAGAGTAAAAGGGGCTAAATACAAATGTGCATCACACTTTCTAGAAAATTACTAGCTAAAAAAAATAAGCACATAATTAGCAAAAATTTATTTGCTAAAAATAATTATTTTGTCGCAAATCTTTTTCTTTGCATGTCACGATTATGGGCAACTGTTTTGCCCTATCAGAAGGCAGCCCAATAAGAGACATAGAAGTATGTTTTTCTGTGTCAAGTTCAAGAAAAAAAATTAGGTAGTTTGACAACTTTCACAGAGCACAGTAACATTTTAAAATCAAACTAATACAGTAAAAATAACACAAAGCAAAAAGGCTTTAGAATGGCCAAAATAAACACATCAGAATTGGCAAAATTTTTATTGGGTTTACTAGTGTAGTATTACTTAAGGTTTATTTTTCTGATGAAATACCCGACTGATTTCACTAAGAACACAGTCCCTTTTTTAACTACCACTTTTGATTTGAGTCAGAATTTTACTGGACTGAGTTCAACAATCATCCAATGAGCCCATTAGTCAGGGATTACCTTAGAGTTTCTAGCCTACAGTATGAACTCTCCAGTCCAGTCAATAGCAGCTTCACTCCTGAATCCCGCAGGTTGTTGTTACTTAGGTCCAGTTCTTTAAGGCTAGCAGATTCAGAGCTGAGAACTGCAGACAAAGCTTCACAACTAGTTTCTGAGAGGCAACAAAGATTCAGTCTATGGAGAACAAGCAGTGCAAAAGAACAGACAAAATATTATGTTCAGCATGTCCAAAACTGTAATGGCTAAATTTCAAATATTGCTTTATTCCATTCTGACCTGAGAATTTCCAGTTGACAAATTGAACGTCTCAGTCCCTCAGACAACTTATTCACTGCTGAACCTTGCAGGATGTTGTTGCTCATGTCAAGCTCTCTCAGTCGAGATAAGCTGCTCAGATGTGGATGTAAGATGTCAATACTTCTCTCTGAGATGGAGCAACCACTCATTCTGAAAAAAAAAAGAAAAACAAAGTCACAAAAAATATAAACCAAAAACATGCTCTAAAACTAGAGGTGTTGCTATATAGTTCAAAGATTAATTTCAAAATACAATTTTAATAATTATTCACAATATATTTCCATAATATATGTATAAATTATTTTTTGCAATAGAAATTCTTTCATTTGTAGACAACAATATAATCTCTACAGGCACAAAACAAAGTACTCTGAACTAATTCCAACAAAAATAATCTAAAACTTTAAAATTAAACAAAACAGGTAGCAATTGTAATATTCAGTATATTAAACAGGTGAAAGAGCAGTGTTAGCATCTTGGGTATTATGTTTGGTTCTGAATATCTCACCTAAGAGTTCTGAGTGCGCAGTTTGGGCTCGCCAGTCCCTCTACAATCTGTTTCATTCCTGAATCTTGCATGTTGTTGTTACTAAGATCCAGCTCCCTCAAAGAAGACTTGGTACTTAGAACTGAGGACAAAGCTTCAAGACTACTTTGTGAAAGGACACAGAAAGTCAGTCTGAAAAAGAACATGTAAAAAAAATATAATTGAGGGTTTTTTTTTGCTAAGCTGTTACCAACAAAGCAAATGACATTGAAATAAAATGCGCACTTACACAGCTTTCTTTGAGACTTTGATCAATGGCAGCAGCCTGAGAAGAATGTTTTCAGAGACAGAAAATCTGGTAAAGTCGAATACATCAAGATTTTCTTCTGAAGATAATATGAAGAAGACCAGGGCCGACCACTGAGCAGGAGACAACTTATCAGTGCGTAGTGCTCCTGCAGACAAGAACTGCTGGATCTCTTGCAGAAGAGAACCATCTTTCAGTTCATTCAGACAGTGGAATAGATTAATGCTTTTCTCTGTAGACAGATTCTCATTGATCTTCTCTTTTATGTATTGGGCAGTTTTCTGATTGATCTGAGAGCTTCTTTCTGTTTGTTTCAACAGGCCATGCAGGAGTTTCTGATTTGTCTCCAGTGACAGTCCCAACAGAAAGCGAAGAAACAAATCTAGGTGCCCATTTGGACTCTGTAAGGTCTTGTTCACAGCACTGTGGTAAAAACTGAGAATCTTTGGTTTCTTCAACAATGTGGACAATGTTGGCAGTGTGTTTTCTTTCAGACAATTGACACCAGACTCTGTGAAGCTCAAATGGACATGAAGAGCAGCAAGAAACTCCTGAATACTCAAATGTACAAAGCTGAACAGTTTGACATCAGACAGCACTCTCTCTACTTTAAAAATCTGTGTGAACATTCCAGAGTACTCTGAAGCACCTTGGACACTGATTTCACATTCTCTCAAATCTGATTCATAAAAGATCAAGTTTCCTTTCTGCAACTGCTCAAAAGCTAGTTTTCCCAGAGACTTCATCATCTCCTTCCTTTTTGAACTCCAGTGTTCATCTGTCTCATTGTTCCCTTCGTATTTCACCATCTTAACTTTGGTTTGGACCAGCAGGTAATGGATGTACATCTCAGTCATTGTCTTTGGCAGCTCTTTGGTCTGACTTGTCTTAATGACGTCCTCCACAACTGTAGCAGCGATCCAGCAGAAGACTGGGATGTGGCACATGTTGTGAAGGGTTTTTGATGTCTTAATGTGGGAGATAATCTTGCTGGCCAGTTCCTCATCTCTGAATCTTTTTCTGAAGTACTCCTCCTTCTGTGGGTCATCGAACCCACTGACTTCTGTCACCATGTCAACATAGTCAGGAGGGATCCGACTGGCTGCTGCAGGTCGTGTGGTTATCCACAGACGAGCAGTGGGAAGCAATTTCCCTTTGATGAGGTTTGTTAGAAGTGCATCCACTGAGACAGGCTTGGTAATGTCAGTCAGGATCTCATTGTTTTTGAAGTCCAAAGGAAGTCGACACTCATCCAGACCATCAAAGATGAATATGACCTGGAACTCAATAAACCCGCAGATTTCCTTGGTTTCAGTAAAGAAATGATGAACAAGTTCCACCAAGCTGAACTCTTTCCCTTTCAGAGCATTCAGCTCCCTGAATGTGAAGGGGAATATGAAATGGATGTCCTGGTTGGTTTTGTTTTCAGCCCAGTCCAGCGTGAACTTCTGTGTTAGGACAGTTTTCCCAATGCCAGCCACTCCCCTTGTTATCACTGTTCTGACTGGGTTATTTTGTCCAGGCGAGCCTTTGAAGAGCTGTTCCAGTCCGATTGTCACTTCTTCTCCTTTTTGCTTTCTGGAAACTGTTTCGATGTGTCTAAACTCATGTTCTTCATTCTCCTTTCTGGCTCCACTCTCTGTGATGTAGAGGTCTGTGTAGATCTTATTCAGAGGGGTTGGGTTTCCTGCCTTATCAATCCCTTCAGGCACACAATGAAACTTATTTGTCAGAGCAGATTTAAGTTTACGTTGGCAAACTGCAGCATCAGCATCTGAATAAACAAAAAATCAATTAGGAAATTAGAAAAAGTACATTTCGCACACTTAATTTAGAATCAAAACAAAAATTAAAAATTCTATCTCAGGGAAGATTTTCTTACTTTTGAGAATATGATCAATTAGCTGCTTCAGATTAACTTTGTCAAGGTTTTGCTTTATGATATCCGGTAATGCTCCCTCTACCAACACTTTTCCATCCTCTGACAGATTTACAAAATCTTCAGTATATTGTAGGCAGAAACACTTCTGTGAGCTTTTCTGTTCATGTCTATGGAGAAAAAGAAAGAGCAAGTTAACCCTCTTTTATAAGACACGTCATGTATAAAATGTGTAGTGCTGAATCTGTAGATTTTTTTAAAATAAAAAAATTTAACTTGAAGGAATTAATAATATCAAAACTTAAGTTGTAGTTATTGTGAATAGTAGAGATGTATTAATCAGTTAGAGATCACACTGATTGATTGATGACATCAATCACACTTCTTGATGACATCAAGAAGTGTGATTGATGTTTTGGTCAAACACCAAACATATTTTTTTTCTATTCATTAAATGCATCAAAGACTATTTTTGCTGTATAAATGCATCCCGTATTTTATATTTATATATACTTATATACAGATTTGGGACTTATGCTTTGATCTATAAAAGGGGAAGAAGTCCTGAAATTTCTTCATTTCATTTAGAAATAAAAAATATACCATCTCTCTCGAAGAACCTGCTGCATATTTTTTAATGTCATGTGTTATCATACTTAGAAAAAATGTGGGGCGTGCTGTGGTGGCGCAGGGGTTTAGCACGCCCCACGTTTGGAGGCCCTAGTCCTCGACGCGGACGTCGCGGGTTCGACTCCCGGTCCCAGCAACCTTTGCCGCATGACTCTCCTTTCCCCCCTCCTGTCAGCCTACTGTCGCGGAAAATGCAAGCCACTAGCGCCGCAAAAAAACTCTTCGGAGAAAAAAATGATTAAAAAAAAAAGAAAGAATGTAAAGCAACTAATGGGCTTTTAAATACTCATCTTTAAATATTTATGCACTTAAAGACCCATGATGATGAGAAATTAAATGATTTCCCATCATCATTTAATTTATAGAGCTTTTACGTGTCTAATACTAAAGTATTTTAATCTGTAAATATTAACACATTTGAGGTTCAACATTTATAATAGCAGTAAAATAAGTGCTACAACACTGCTAACAACAATTTAGCAAATTCTCAAAATGCCTCAATAAATCTGTGTTGTTTCAATAACAGCTTACATTTGTTTAGGAGATGATGAATGTATTTTAAAGAAGATGACAAGATCCTTTGATGTATCACTCCGGCATGATGCACAGGAAGGATCGGGTGAGCCTGGGCTTTGTAGCTGGATTCTGAAATAAGGTAAAGCAAAAAATTAATTATATATATAATATGGTAGAGTGAAAAGATAGTTTAATTAATTGTTATTTTGCAGATTGTCTCAAATCACTTTTCCAACAATCACAACTATTGAAGAAACCGAGGGTTTATTGTTTTTGCTTAGACTGTGAAACATGTCATGCAGATAAGCTGTTTGTTTTCAAAACAGCCAAAAGAGAAGTCTGGTTCCATTCATCCTTTGGCCCATCCATCCGTTCATCCAATCTCTTCAAATGTCATATTTCTTTGACATACATTTGAGCTACAAATATTTCCCTTGAATAATATCAATTCAGTCTATTTTTAAACAAACTTTCTTGAAGTTCTGTTTTTGTCATCTTACATCTCTTCAGCAGATAAGAACTCTGCTTTAAAGCCAAAGAAAAGGTCCTTTGATGCATCACTCCTGCAGGACACACAGACAGGGCTAGGAATGTCTCCTCTGTGCAGCAGTCTCCTGAATCAAAGTAAAATTACACAACTTTAGCACAAAAAGTAATTTATTCTGTAGATCTTCACATATTCACACCTCTAGCAAATTTTTATTCGGTTTTATTTTCAAATATGTGAACAGTCATTCAGACACAACTAGACTGTAATTAAAAAAAACAAGATGCTTATTACAGCTAGTTCAATGAAACATGTATGGTTAAATTAAGAATCAAGATATCAGTAAGCATAATCATAATTTTGGTCATTAACCCAATAAATCATCAATAAAATTGTTTTTCCTTTGTTATTCATTATGTGATTGTGAGAAGTTGTGCAACAGTTCACTACAGGAGTGTTTTTCAACCCACTGTCCGGCATGTTTTACGTTTCCCTGCTTCAGCACATCTGCTTTCTATTGATGGCGGATTAATAGATGTTTGCTGAGCCAAAATCATCTGAACCTGGTATATAAAAGTAGAAAAGCATCTAAAACCTATTGAGAGACACTGAACTTCATCATTAAAAGGTTGAACATTAATACAGCACTTAAGAATTTATTTACATTTTTCTTGATATAAATCATCTAGTTTACAAACAACTGTTGCAAAATTTTAAATTGTTTTGCCAAGCCCTAGTTTACATATCTTGCCAAAATATCAAAACATTTCTGCAGTTCCTGGTCGTTATTGACAGCTTACATCAGTTCAGCAGATAAGGGCTGTCCTTTAAAGTCATTGGGAAGGTCCTTTATCACATCATTCTTGCTTTGCAACAATGTAGAACAGAACTGCAGGCTACTTCTACAACAAATTACAAAAAACAATCAAATTTGTATGACAAACTGAAAATATTACAAAGCAATGTCCAAACTACCTTTGAGCTCAAATATTTCAATGTTTTTGTTTTAAAAAAATAAAGTCTCACCCTATCATCATGTTAGGAATCAAGACGATTCATTGAAACATTGTCCAGGTTCAGCAGTCTCTGACCTGCAACACATCACACAAAGTATCAAGTGAATAATGATGATGATTGTATGACTGAAGAAACAGCAGTTTATAGAGGAAACATCTGATCTGACAGAAAGATGTAACTGGTCTTTAATAAAAGATGTTGTGGTTTGTTTAAAACTAGATAGCTCTAAGCATTCATTTATACCAAGTCCTTACAACCCTAAGCTGATTATCTCCAATTACAAATCAATATTCCAACAGAAGCCTTAGCTAAGGAGGAGACACATTACATGAATATTTTTAAACAAGTCTATGAAGATTAGTTTAGACATCAGGATTTAATCTATTAACACTGAACTATATAAATTACAGAACATGTCACTGTTCATTCAAGTATACAAATACTTGATTTGTAATGGATGAAAATAGGAAATATCTTGGACCTTTAACACCCAAACGAAGAAGTCACATAATCTCATGATGTAAAGTCATATGACCGAGTTGTAGTGTGGGGCAGAGGAAAATGTGATTCAGGCATAGAAGAAAACATACATGTGAAAGTGGAATAACCATCACTTTAAGACATCATATAAGGCTGTTTTAAAGACCTTGGACCCTTCACCTTGGACCACAATTGCTCCAAGGTGAAGGGAGAAAATCTAATACACCCTTTTCTTTCTCATCTGAAAAATAGTAGACCTAGCCTCTTATTGCTTCTACATGGGGGTTGGCTGGTGGTTTCCTATGTTTGATTATACAAAGCCACGATGATGTAATCCACAATTCATTACCTAATATTTTATATTGTCTTATTCCATGTAGTAACCTTAAGTCAGAAAATTAATCTGTTTGTGACTACTTCCTCTCCTCCTACTCCAGAACTGGTCAAATGATGTAGTTTCACATCAAAGGTCTGAATCAACTTTTTCTGTTATTGGGGACTTCACTGACATGTGATGCTTTAGCTTTTCAAACAGGGCAGTTGTTAAAGAATATTTTAGTAATCGAGGTACTCTAATAATTCGAGGAATCATTACAGCCCTAATCTCAAACCAAACTTTTTCTCCTAACTTTAGTTTACAAATTGATTTAGGGAACATGTTGGGAAATGCAGGACCGTCTTTGCTTCTGCTGTAATCGAAGAAAACTACTTACTTCCCTTTTTTTCACTAGAAACAAGCCACAAATGTAACTTCATGGGGCATTGCATCACCTTTTTTTTTTTTGGCTGGTGAGTAAAAGTCATGGTATTTATGTTACACTGTAATGTTTCTATTTTACCAAGTCAATGACACCAGTAGTGGTTTCACCATAAGTTTATCTAGTTCGACATATTAGATAAACTTTGTGGATTTTGAGCCAGTCATGATGATTGCTACATTGATGGCAGAAAAGTCTTCAACCCTCTATGGCCATGATAAGGAAACAAATAAATAAGATGGGTTTTTTTACAATTAGTTTTTCCAACAATCCAAAAGAAAATGAAGAAATAAACAACGAGAATGAATAAAGAAAAAAATATTCCAGAGTTAAAATTAGTTATCAGCTATAATGAACGTGATTAAGGATTTTCTGTGATTGGTTATAAACTGAGGAAAAACTGGTCTGATGTTTGTGACTGAAAACACTCTGTCGTTTCAAATTTCAGACAGATCTGTAACCATAAAATAATTTATTTTCAGAATGGGCTCATGCTAGGTTTCTGTTCTTTTAAAACCTGTTCCTCAATCTTTATCTTTAAGCAGCTGTCAATCTGTGACTGCTTAAACTTCCTGAAGTGGAAATATGAGCCATATTAGAGAAAGCATTAGCAGCCAGAGAGTTATAGTATTTCTTCTTTGGTCTTTTTATGTCCCATTTACTTTCACCACAAAAGAAAATCATCGCCTTGAGATTTGTAGTTTCTGATCTAGCAGGTGTAGTTATGGTAGTTTCAAACCCAATTCTAAAGTCACTCTTATTTTCCCCCTAAAAGAGTTGAGTTGTAAATTCATGTTAGGTCTGCCTTTTAGGAATTTACCAAGTTCCCAGTAAAGTGAATGTAAAGTCTGTTGACTGATAGCGAATTAACTTTGGAGAAGAGAGGTAGACAAGATAAACAAATAAACCTTACTGTAATTATTGATAATGAACAGATAAAATACTATGTTATTGATTATCGGTTAATATCTATAGTTACAGTCTCACATTTACTCTGCATTAATCTATTCAGATTTCAGCAAGTGCAAGGATGATCCACAAGTGCAGCTAAATTTCAGGACATGTCATTAGGGGGCTGGGGATGCAGCTTCCAGTCATGCTGGTTAAATCATTGTTTGGGTTGAATACTCCCCATTTATGGATTCTGTCCATTGTCATCCATGCAAACATTTCAGCCCACCAGTCAAAATTCTTGCTATTTTTAATGCTTTCTCATGATGGACAATACCAATGACACACTTAAATTGTGTTTTTATTAGCATGAGAAGAGGTGTTTCAAGAAAATACTGCTCCAACATTGTCTTCTACTGTATGTTCTTTTTCAATAACCTGTAAATACGAGACGGTTGTGGTTGAAAATCCCAGCAGATCAGCTGTTTTTCAAGAACTCATGTTTCTGAGTGTTGCATCAGAAACCAGGGCACCTTCATAGGCACTTTAATCCAATTTCTTTGCATAACTACTGTTTAGCTAAAACTTCAGAATGTAGCCGTCATCTAGAAGCCATGATACTGAGTTCTTGCCATGTTATTGGCTGATTCGAACTTCAGGTAAAAGAGCAGAAGTTCACGTGGGGAAATGAAAGACATGCTAAAACAACCAAACCAAAATTAGAAAGGCAACTTGTTTGTTTTTATGTCTCCTCATTTTGGAGAGATCGACCCTAAAACACTCTTCCTGTCATCCGTGTTCAACTGTGTTATGTCGTCAGAACAGGGTAATGTCTTTATGTAAACCTTTCACTAGGTTAAATGCAACATCACTGATGTTGTGGACAATATTAAAACAAAATGAAATTAATAATAATAACAATAATACATTTGAATCTAACAGTATTTTTTGTATATATGCAGTTTGGTGCGACGTAGCCGAGTAGCTCTTTCAGCGTGCAATGTCTTTTTTTCGTATAAAAATGCCAGGACAACAATGAATGTTTCATAAGTTTAGCTTAAATAACATATAAGACAATTAAAGTTGTCAAATCCAGACGAAAGTTCTATAAACGGATAAAGTGGATGAAGGTACTTACTGTGTCTCGACGACAGCTGAGGCAATCCAGAAAATAGTGAAACTAACCTTCTTCTTCTCCTTCCCCTTATTCTTCTTTTGTTTTATTGACGGATGGCAACCAACTTCAGGTGCATCTACCGCCACCTACTGGACTGGAGTGTGGCCATCAATGATGTCCAAAGGAAGTTGAATAATAAACACCTCAATAATGTGTATGAGTGTGCAAATTCAAACACATCCACACTCATAAACACATGAATGCATATGTATAAACAGCATACAAAAACATATATACTTTTAAATATGATTAAAAAACCTAGTGTGTTTTAAAAATCTAATTTCTCCATCCTCTCTCTCTCTTTTCTTTTTCTTCTTCTTGAGTTCACATGGCAGTTGACTAAAAACGTTAGGTAAGCATTACCGTATTCAACAAGTAAGTGTTGACCATAAAAAAATAACTAAAAAGCTAAAAATATGTAATAATAAATAAACTAAAATTAGGTCCTACTATACAGCCCAAGAATCCATCGCTGTGTGGTTGTGGCACTGCAAACATAGCTGAAATAGCTCAGCTGGGAGCACTGAAGGTCTGAAGGTACCTGGTTCAATCCCGGGTATTGCAAATGTTACAAACGTGAAGAGTTTGCTCAAAGGCATCTTCATAAACTCTGACGTTCTTTGAACATTAACAATAACACATCCTTTTATTCAATTGATCGCTTTATTGTTTTAGAGGAACGTTTCCTGTCATCAGACAACTACTCTATCTAGCTTTACCAACAGTCTCCTCTCATGCGTCCCAGTTGGCAAGCCCCAGAATACATCGCTGTGAGGTTGTGGCACTGCAAACATAGCCGAAATAACTCAGCTAGGAGAGCGTCACGCTGAAACTCTGAAGGTTGCTGGTTCAATCCCTGGATATGACAAATGTTACAAATGTGAAGAGATTACCTAAAGGCATCTTTGTGAACTCTGAAGCTGATTGACTTTGAACCTTACTAATAATACACCCTTTTATTCAATTGATCGCTTTCTTGTTTTAGAGAAACATTTCCTGTCATCAGACAATTATTGTGGCAAGCTTTACCAACAGTCCCCTC